>PVJH01016040.1:0-13536 GCA_004026705.1 Nesogale talazaci | reverse complement strand
CACACCCACCAAGAGGCCTCATTGGCTTTCACCTGATTGACAGGCTAGACTCCACCCCTTCACTCTTAATCCTCACACTGACACCAGGTTATGTAACTCCCACACTGTACTTCTTCCAAGACAGATTTGTTTGTGTCCTTTGGGTAGTCTATTATGCTTTCAATATTTTCCACCAGCACCACAATTCAAGTGCATAGATTCCTCTTCAGTCTGCCTTATTCAAAGTATAACTTTTAAAAAAATCATTTTATTGGGGATTCATACAACTTTTATCACAATCTATATATATTATATATTATATATATATATATCTCCATTGTGTCAAGCGCATTTGTACAATTGTTGCACTCATCATTCTCAAGGCATTTGCTTTCTACTTGAATCCTTGGTATCAGCTCTTCATTTTTCCCCTCCCTCCCCCTCAACATGAACCCTTGATAATTTATAAATTACTTTTACTTTTCCATGTGTTATACTGTCTGACATCTTCCTTCAACCACTTTTCTGTTGTACATCCCCCAGGAAGGGGGTTATATGTAGATCCTTGTCATCTCTTCCCCTTTTCGACACCAACTTCCCTCCACCTTCCTGGTATTGCCACTCTCACCACAGGTTTTGAGGGGTTCATCTGGCCTGGATTCCCCATATTTCTAGTTCCTTTCTGTACCTGTGTACATCCTCTGATCTAGCTGGATTTGTAAAGTGAATTCGGATCATGATATGGGGGGTGGGGCGAGTAAGCATTAAAGAACTAGAGGAAAGTTGTATGTTTCATCATTGCTACACTGCACCCTGACTGACTCATCTCCTCCCCCACAACTCCTTCCCCTAAACTTTTCTGGAAAGGGATGTCCAGTTACCTACAGATGGACTTTGGGTTCCCAATCGGTACTACTCCTGATACCTGATCTCATAGACACCTCATGATCACACAGATTGGTGTGCTCCTTCCATGTGGACTTTGTTACTTCTCAGCTAGATGGTCGCTTGTTTATCTTTGAACTTTTAGAACCCCAGATGCTATATGATTTGATAGCCAGGCACCATCAACTTTCTTCACCACATTTGCTTATGCACCCACTTTGCCTTCAGTGACTGTATAGGGAAGATGAGTATCATAGAATGTCAGTTTAATAGAACAGAATGTTCTTGCATTGAGGGAGTACAAAATATAACTTTCATACGCATATCAGTCCAGTGAAAATACTTTGGCTCAGGGCAGGTGCACATTGGTCCTCAAAGTAAAAATGAGTCTGCACAGAAGACATTCGTCCATTCTATCCATAACAGAACCCTATGCAGTAGATCATATTGTTTCAATTTCATAGATGAGGAACATAAAAGGTTAGCTAGTGTGTCTTAACCATTGAGACGCATGCTCAAATTTTGAATAGTCATTTAACTGCAAGCCCCAACTCTCTATTCTATTCTTTACTACAGTGGTAATGCTGGATCATAACACAAAAGCACCCCTCTTGGTCAAAAGTTATTGATCTCCCAAATCATCACAATAAGCACATGTTTCTTAAAGTCATGGAAAGCAGTTTTTCTAAGAAGCAATGTTACAACAAGCCTCTGTGGTAAGGGGGAGGCCTTCCTCCACTTTGGGATGGCTTCCATTCCAGAATAATTTGAAGTATTCGTGATGTGTCACTAACAAGTCTGGTCCACGTGGAGCTAGGAAAGGTGTGGCTGATATGTCGTTTCTTCCTAGGCATCCTCCTTGGGCTATCAGGGTAAAGGCATGCCCAGGAAAGTTTCTTCTCACCTATAGAATTTGATGACCGGAAGAGCTGCTCATGAGAAGATGAGCAGGAAAAGAGTGGGTAATGTTGAAGGGCAGGCCAAGGTCACAAGTACTACGTGTCCCAAACCCAAAAAGCTCAACATTCACAGGCTCAGAAGGCCATGAGAAGTTGATGATGCTGCTTTATGCAGGGCAAGAACATCTGGACAATGGTGTCAAATCAGAACAATGTGAGTTTTCCAAAATCACCTTTCCTGCCCTGTCCCAGACTTACTGAATGAGATCAGGAAGTACGTTCAGCTGATTCTGATGGACGGACACTTTGAAAAGCTCTGATCCAGGATTTGAAGTAAAGATAGTTCTGTAGCCCTCACAAATATTTTATTAGCATATGTTGGGCTTTAAACTAGACACAAGAAAGTGGGATGAGCAAAAAGACCAGACGCTGTCCTCAAGTTTACAAATCCTTGGCAGGAGGAAATAGCCAAATAAATAAGCAAAGTAAGCATGTACTCAGAAACCTGTGCCTTTCTTTCACTCAGAATCAAGTCTATTGGCTCCATAGCTGAGTGTATTTCTTAGGGCTCAGGACCCTGCCTTCTAAGATGCCTGAGGAGCTGCCTATCTGGGAGGCCTAACCTGGAAGGAAGAAAGCACCCTCTTGTGGGCCTGTGGGTGGTGGCACCTGAACAAACACCAAGTTCTAAGTAAGAAGTAGGCGCTTCCCTGCAGGCAGACGTGAAGCAGACAGCCTCAAAGTCATCAGAAGTGTCAGCAGACTCTATTTTGTTTCAGCTATAAATCTCTTTAGTGTCAAATCAGCTACTTAGTAAGAAGACATTTTCCCCTGGGCCTTTGCTCAGCGTTTTTCCTTCTGGACACCTGGGAGATGTTGGGTTTTTTCCTTTGCTGTGGAGTCAAGAGACATTTTCTGCAGTCAAGGTTTCACTCTGACTCCATGTCCACTCTCCCACAACACACATCCAGGGCCCGGCACAGAGACATCCACAATGGATACTTGATGAATCAATAAAGGAACCACCTTATCCCACCCAACAACATGACCGATTTTGTGGGATTTCAGAAATTCAGAACAAATTGATGAAACCCAACTCTCCAAAAGCATATAATCTATAAATTAGAACATATGACGGGATGTCAAAACATTGGGGAAAATTCCATTTTCCTTTTCATTCTATTCTTCCTTGCATTTTTTAAGCTACTTTGTATGATCAGAATAGTGTATCTTAAAAGAATACTATTCATGAAAGGTGTGCTTTATTCTTTAGTATGGTATACTAATAAATTGTTATGTAAATTCAATTAAAAGAAGTAATAATTTTTATTTAAATAAAATTATAAAAATAAGAGTAGCTCATCCCTATTCCATTTTTGTGAACGCTTTCACATCTTAGAGAATATGGAGGTCTGAGTTACATTCAGGCTTTTGGATGGTTAGCACTCACATCAACTTGGCTGTTCTCAGTGTTGGGAGACATTGGGTTGCTCTTTCAAAATGTGATATAAGGTACTCACCTCCCATCTTGTCATCTGATGCAAACAATCAGTAGAAAGTCAATCGATTTAGTGATTTGTGTGGCTTTCATTTATATATAAACATACACATATATCCTGGAAGAGCTGGCTCTCTCTAGACCAGCAGTTCTCAACCTGTGTTGGGGGGTGGAACAACTCTTCCATAGGGCTCACCCCACTCATAACAATAGCAAAATTATAATTGTGAAGTAGGAGCAAAAATAATTTTATGGGGGGCGGGGGGCTCATCATAACATGAAGAAGTGAATTAAAGGGCCACAGAATCAGGAAGGTTGAGAACCTCTGCTCTGGACCCTGCATCTTCTTTTCCATCTTTTAACTCTAGTTCTTAGGACATGAGTCCATAGCCTGCAGATTTTGAAACCATCTAACCTGCAGATTTTGAAACCCACCATCTCCCATGCCATAAGCCTTCCATTTGACCTATAGAATTAGGATTCATCGGTTCCTGAAGCTATGAGATTCAGGAATAGCTTCTAGCCTAATGCTTGATCCACAGACTTATCAGCTTTCAAAACTATGTGAACTATGTCCTTGTAATACAGCTGTGTGTCTGTGTGTGCATTTATATATAGGGTGGATAGTGGTTGGCCCTTCTTTCACTAGACAAAGTGGTAGAAAAAAAGATATAAGATCAGGACTTCAAAGTTCCAACTCAAGCACCACATAAAAGACCTGAAAATTGCCACCTGTGCCCTGAAAGAACACTGGAGTCTAACTGGAAGTGTGGCTAAATTACAACATCAAATAAATTCCTAACCTCAACTAGTGTCTGCAATGAAAGTGAGCACATTAGAAAGAAGAAAGGTGATCCTGAAACCTTGCTTGGTGACATGTGGACAACCAATCAGGAATGTGGGAACATTGAATACCTAAATTCTGCCAAATCATTCTTCCCATGAAAACTAGTCTTTTTATTCCCATTTGAATAAATTGCTTCATCTTTGTCAGCTAAGCTACCCTCCCCAGTTAAAAAAAAATTATCCCATTAACCTACCTGTGCCTGAAAAGTACTTGTATGAAATATCTTCAGGGGTAGCATCATTGACATTTCCAGGGGCAGACATGTTTACAAAACATTGCTAAAATTTTCCCGAAACCACCTCATCACCATTTTTTAATTCCAATTCTGCAATTAAAAAAGTGTGGCCCAGAAGGAGGTGAGTACACCTCAAAAAGACTGTTTTATTTTTCCTGAGGGATGGCTATTAAGGGTGTGGGATACTGATACAAGGAATATAAAGTTGGGTTCATTTAATGTTTCAATTCAAGAGGTTAGAAAAGAATTGATGTACGATTCTGGTGTGCAGAGCGCTGTGGATGAGAGTGAAAGCCCAAGCTACATTTGTGAGATCTAAAAGGGAAATAAACCTCCAGTGAGCTCCCTCTATGCATAAGTGAGGGATGGGGGGAAACTGATTACTACAAAGTATTTGGAGGGGCTGAGCCCGGTTGTCATAAGCTGTTGAGTGCGGGACTTTGGCCTGCAGGCTTGGCAGTTCAAATCCAGAGGCGGCTCTCAGGAGCAGCACTGGGTAGCGCCCACCACCACCAAAGGGCAGTGATGCCCCCCAAAAAAAGAAACAAAAAAAAAGAAAGTATTGAAGAGATGATTCTAGGAGATCAAAATGATAAACCTGGCTTGAATGGTTAAAATCTTGTCATGTGAGGTTCTCAGATACACTTTGGGCCTGGTCTAGTTTTCAGTATTGTGTGTATGTGTGTGTTCTATATTGAGGTTTATCTGTAATATATTTTGTCATTGTAGGTAACCCTCCTGAATTGCTGTTACATGCTTTTCTGGTTTTAGGTATATGAAACCCAGGATTGATGGACCTACAGAGACAACATGTAGGATAAGGTTTTCTGGGGGGGAGGGGGTACAGTGGGGGTGGGATGTAAGCCCGAGTGGATCTCAAGGAGGTCAAGAAGGAAGAAAATGTTTTTAAGCTGATCATATAATACTTCTTGAGGTGATTGAACTGTGGAAGAGTATATATGATATCTGTATTAATTCCCAATAAAATGGGGTGGGGTGGGGTGGAGAAAAGAATTGAATAGTTTATCGTTTGGTTCCCTGATGCATGGATTAAGTGACAGCCTACATAAACCAAGTTGAAATGTTAAATCTGCATTAATATACTATAGAAGAAGATAGACTGAAAAAACTGAAGGAAACTGACATGGATTTAACAGGTGGAACCCACAAACCTACCAATGGAGTGTCCAAGGACACAAGTTTTACCACAACAAGGAGAAATAAATTTGTGAAGGAAGCTCCAGACAGTGGAAATTGCTCTCACTACACTAAGAGTCCCAATTAAAATAGATTGGATTCCATAGTGGTTGGGGTCAAATGGCAGCACTTAACTGAAAAAGACAAAGTGGTGCAGTAACAATAATGGAGTGGGGAGTCAAAACAGAAATCAGAATAGTTTGGTTCATATGGATTTATGACATTGAAAACTTAGACATGTATCCTCTAAAAGTGAAATAGATGAGAAATCTACTAAATATTTATTTGATCTATACACATTGAAAAAGTTTAGGTTAAGTAAATGGCAGTGAGACTCGAATCACTAGAATAAAGTCACTACACTTCAATCAATCCTCAGACTTCGGCCAGTTTCCAGGTCCACCATACCTTGAATGAAGGAGAGAATGGGTTTTCTAAAGGAAGGATCACACAGCACTGACAAAATGTATAGCTTAATCTTTACCCCAGCCATCCCCAAGAGAAGAAGTGACCTTCTGCAAGAACAACCATCCATTTGGGGAAAGGAAATCATCAGATTTCCCAGGGGTTAATGGGCACAGGTTTTGAGCAATATTCCAGTAGACCCAAAATTTTACTATGGCTCACCAGTCAGATTAGGGGTATAAATAGGTCAGATTATTAATATAATCTTAGTTCAAATCCATTTCACAGTGGATCTACTAGGACCCTGAACCCATCTGTAGTAATTTTCCTACTGAATGCTACTGACCAAAGACCAGACTAATTGTGGCATGGCATAAAGAACATCATATACAAAGAAATTTTTTAATCATTTGAAGAAATTTAAAGACAAGAGAGAAACAAAAGACAAAATTGGATGTAAGAAGACACTCAGAAACGTTCTTTGGAAAATAGAGTAGAAAAAGCAAATGGAAGAGAGCTGGTGACAGAGCTTTGGAATCAACCTGACTGTTCCTGTAGGGAGAGGGGGTAAAGTCCAACCTCTCAATGAGGTCGTAGCTTGATGACGCCTCCTTTGGGGTGAGGCCTAGTCGGAAGAGACAATGTAGAGAAAGAGCCTCTCTGATACACTCTTCTTCCTGCTTGCTGGGATCCTGCATCTAGTGTCTGGAGCCAGTGGCTACCATGCAGCCTGAAGATCCTGTGATATGTTAGCGGCTTGCCACGCGCCCATCTTGAATCAGATTGACTGCCTCCACCGACCTGCCGTCTGCTTGTCTTGTGCTTCATTGTCCTGATTCATTGTCAGCAGCCGCAAGAGCAGGGAAGGGTCATCAGCTAGGTTTTGAGCAATATTCCAGTAGACCCAGAATTCCATTCTGACCTATGGAATGCAGGTGGACTGGGCTTGCCCTGTCTGAAGCTGTGTGGGCTGCTTTCTTGTTATGAATTCCTTTCTCGACAAATATTTCCTTAAGTATATATATAGGAGTGTCACTGGTTATGTTTCTTTTGAAAATTCAACCAAACACAAGTTAAACAGAACATTTCCAAGGGGAGCTAGAAAAACATGAGCAATGTAGGAAGCATCAAAAGAAGATAGACATAATATATAATCATTCTACGAAAATGAATTGTCAATATTCAAACATTTCAAAAGGTGGCATGTGATCAACACCAGAAGGTGTTGAAGAATAATTTCAAGCTGCACTGAAAGGATTGGCAAAAAACAAGGTCCCAGTAATTGACAGAAAAGCAATTGAAATGTTTCAACAAGCTGGAAATGCTCATTTGTCTATGCCAAAAAATTTGGAAGCTACACGACCAACTAACTGGAAGAGATACATACTTGTGCCTGCTACAAAGAGAACTGACCTAACAGAATGTGGAACTTGTAAGATGATATCATTAATATTATATTCAAATAAAATTTTGCTGCATATAATTCAAAAACTCTTCTAGCAGTGCATCAAAAGAAGCAGCCAAGCCAGATTAAAAGGGGATATGAGATGAGAATGTCATTATATTCTACATCATACACCTGAAGAAAATAAGTTTCAGAGAAGTAATAAACTTGCCCTAAGATGCACAGCTACTAACTGGCAACCCCAGAATTTAAAAGCCAATTAAGCATCCCTTCCATATATTTTACAGTACAGTACTTGTAAGATAGTCTATATTAAAATATAAGAAACCTTAGAGTTCCAAATTACAAATAGTGAGAATTTGATGTCACTCCTCTGAAAGTGAATAAAACTACTTATCTTTTTTTAACATCCTATAGGCAAAGATTTTAAACCTGACAACTAAAGATCTGATGAACCTGGAGCCTCTCCTCAACTTTGGAAATAGCCATTTCACTAATTCAAGCTGGGTAATGGAATCCAGGAAGGGGCTATGACTGTGAAATGGTAAACTACTTAGCAAATGTCTTTCTGCCTGAGTACTATGGCCTTTTTTAACTCAGATTAAATCTTTAGCCAGAAGAATTTGTCAGTCTTGGGTATTTTTTTAATTGAATAGAGTATTTTGCAAGCTTCCAAGTAAGAAAGATAATCAAACTTTGTGGTTGTTACATCATTTGGGGCAACTTAAAGAGTGTAGGGGTAGAATCTAACCTGTCAATCAGGTCAAGGCCTAATAATTGATGATAGCTCCTGGTGATCATGGGCTTCTCATAAGGAGGATCCTGGAAAATTCCTCTCTCTCTCTGCCTTCACCTTCCTGTTGATGCCACATGCAGACTGGTATGAGGCCTGGAGATGTGTCCACTGCCATTGGTTCCGTAAGGCATTATATCTACTGGCCTGTGATCTTCCTGATTTCTGCATCATGGCATGTATCTGTGTGAGGACTTTATGGGCTAATATCAGACTTGTGGACTTGATCTAGATTTTTTTGGTATGTTTGCTTTTATGTAATTACTTCTTGATATAAAGCTCACTCTTACATACATATAAGAGTCATGGAATTTGTTTCTGTAGCCAATCCAGGCTAACACAATCAAGATGTCTCAATACCCACACCATTCTCTTGAAACTGCTGATCAATTTACTTACTTTTGTACAGATTTAATACAGTAGCATATAGTTCTGTGATTTCTTTTTTTCATTCCAGGTTTTCCTCTTTCTTTCTGCTCCTCTAATTCTTTCATATAACCTTCTAATATACTTTTTCTCCTCCTCTTCTTATGGTCTTCTGTCCTAGTGACCTCTGAGCAATGGTGTTGAGTGATTTTTGTCAACATCATCTCATCACTCAGAGCCCTATACTAAATTGATTTCCTCTTGGCATCTTGAGGGAAGACACATTGGAAATAGACTATCCAGCATTTCTACTGTGTTCCTTATCTTCATATTTAAAACCAATCACCCCTTTTGGTTGAAACTAGTATTAAACTCTATCTTAGCCTGGCTAGGGGAGCAAAACCAGTTCAGTGAAGATATACTATCAGGCTAATGGAGAAGTCAACAGACTGAAGTCTGACTGATGGATTTGAGACTTGCTAGCCTTAACAACTACATAAGCCATTTTCTTGAATGTGTGTGTGCATGTATAGTGAAGTACATATATATAGTGAAGTGAATATATGCTTTTTTTTTTTCAAGAATATGACTCATGCAATTGGGAAAGCCAGCAAGTCTCAAATCCATGGTCTCAAATACTGGCTGATGGAGTCTCCATACTTACATGGGTCATGGCTTCAGGCGCTAAAATCTCAAAATCATCAAGTCGGAAAGAGGCTGCTGGCTCACATTCCAAGCACCAGAGTAGGATGATGTCAAAGTAAACTTTGTCACAGCAACCATGTATATTAAGTGCAAGCTTCTTCCTGAAGGATACTGATACCACTAGCATGTATTCAATGGGAAACGCATGAGCTCCTATTATATAATATTTTATGAATAATAAAGAAGCTCAATATCAGCAGCTAAAACTGGGTAAGAGACTAACTGTGGAACAGACAATCAATTTTAATTTGTAAGCAAAGAAAATGGAAGCAAGTTCACAAGGTCCAAAATATGACCATGAATGAGTCTATCTCATCTGAATTTTGAATATATCTCAATAATAGATTTGATGCATTGAACACTCATGACAACAGAGCTGAGACACTATGAGAAGACATCGAGACTATCATTCATGAATAAAGCAAAAGGTCATTTAAAGACAAGGAAGAAAGAAATATCAACGTGAATGTCAGCAGAGACTCTGAAATTTGCCTTTATATCATTTGATAATGTAAGTGAAAGAAATGAAGTCAAATTACTGAACAGAGAATTTCAAATGACAGCTTGAGAAGACAAAGCCAAATATTATAATCAGATGTGCAAAGACCTTGAGTTTGGAACCAAAATGGAAAGACATGCTCTGCATATATTAAACAGGAAAAAAAAAACAAGAAAAAATTCACATTTGAGTTGAAATATTGAACGATCCTACAGGCAAAATGTTTAATGACACAGAAAGCATCAAAAGAAGATGAAAATAATACACAGAGCCAATGTACCAAAAAGAAATAGTTGACATCCCACCATTACAGTACATAGTGTATGAGCAAGAATAGTACTAAAGAAAGAAGTTCAAGCTGCATTGAACGCATTAGCCAAAAACAAGGCTTCAAGAATTGATAGAATACACATAGAAATGTTTCAAAAAGCTGAGGAAGCACTGCACGCTCTTACTCAGCTGTGCCAGTAGATCTGGGAGACAGCTACTTGGCCAACTGACTGAAAGAAATTCGTATTTGTACCCATACCAAATAAAGGTGATCCAACAGAATGTTCAAATTACAAACAATTTCATTGATATCCTAGGCAATAATATTTTTCTGAAGATCATCCAATAACAGTTACAGAAGTACATTGATAGGGAGCTGTCAGAGAGGTTCAGGCCAGATTCAAAAGAAGTTGTGAAACAAGGAATATCAAAGCTGATGTCAGATGGATCTTGGATGGAAGCAGAGAATGCCAAAAAATTATTTACTTGTGTTTTATTGACTATGCCAAGGTGCTAGCTAAGTCCACATGAAAGAAGCACATCAGGCTGTGTGAGCCAAGAATAAAAGTAGTAAAATCCAAGACCAGAAAAGGGAACATATCAGAGTTTAAGTTCTGAGCACCCGATTTGTAGAAATCTATAGACAACCGTGAAAGTCCAAAATCCATTTACAGGGCCCCCACGTGGATCAGGCCTCTCTAGTATTCCCTCTGACTATAGACAAAGTATGTGAATAGCTTTGCTATCAAACAGACTACATTGGAAAGTGGATTACTGCAGATATAGTTAGCTTAAAATTTAACTTCTTATCATTTATTCTCCCTTTTGATCCATTTAAAAATTGTTCTAGTCTTTCCCCCCACACACACTTTCTCTTCGTTTTAAGTTTTTCTGTTTTGTTTTGTTATTGCTGCATTTTGAAATTTTTGTTTGTTGATTTTGGTATGCTTTTATATGAAATCCAGGATAAATAAATCTGTAGTGATAGTAACTGAAGTAATAGTTTCTTAGGGTTCTAGCAGGAGAGGTTGGAAAGAAATCAGGAGCTAACAAAAATGAGAACAAGAAAGGAGTTATATTCTAAAATTGATTGTGATGATGACTGCACAACTCTTTTCAATATGTTTAAACCATTGAATTGTATAATGTAGATGCTGCCAATAAAACTTTTTTAACACTTTAAAAACACACACCCACATTCAATGCTTACAGAAGCAGTTGTGAATATGTTAAATGACAAAGATGTCACTTTGAGGACTAAAGTGAGCCTAAACCAAGTCATGATATTTTGAATTGCCCCAGATGCATGTGCAATTTGGACAATGAGGAAGCGAGACCCAAGAAGAACTGATTCATTTGTATTATGGTGCTGGCAAATCCCACTGAAAGGACCATGGCTGCACGAAGAACAAACAAATCTATGTTGTAGGAAGTACAGCCAGAATGTTCCTTAGAAGTAAGAATGGTGAAATTCTCTCATGTTCTTTGACATGTTATCAGAAGAGACCATTCCCTGGAAAAGGATACTAGTCTTGGTAGAAAACCATCAGTGAAAAAGAGGCAGATGCTTCATGAGCTAGATTGGCAGAACAGCTGCAACGATGGGCCCGGACATATTGATTGGGAGGGTGGAACAAGCCTGAGGAATGTTCTGCTCTGCTGTGCTAAGGGTCTGTACAAGTGAAAGCCAACTTGACAGCACCTTACAATCATAGCCCTGTTGGGGAAGCATCAATCCAGCAGAACAATCACATAAGTATGAGTCTAAAATCAAAATGGTGGCAAGATTTAGGTCTTTCCGAAGGGTCTACAGAAAGATTTTTTTCTCTCTCAACTTCTGATAGTCTGAGGTGTTCTTTTGCTTGCAGCTGCAGCCTAACTCCATTTCCACATGGCCATCTTCCTTCTGTCGGTTTCTCTGTATCTGTTTCCTTTTATAATCACTGCATTTAAATTGAATTAGGATCCATCTTGTGACCTCATGCTAATGTAACTCACAACATTTTCAAAGACTCCATTTCTAAACAAAGTCAACAGGTATGAGAAGTTAGGTCTTCCAACATATTTTTTAATGAGGTGCACACAGTTCAATCTGTAACACCTGGGGTCAGAGCTATCAAATGCTTTCCCTGCGATGACACAGAGCCTACCTGGTACCATTTGCCTGTATTTATCATGGATGGATTACAATTGCTACTTTGATTACATGTTATTTATACCCTCATCTAGTCTATTGGTAAATGTACTAAATTTTTTGAGGGCTTGTGTCATTCCTCCTAAACTTTTCAACTTCTTTGGAGAGAGCTAATCATCATTCGCTACTAATAAACATTCAATTAGGATCACAGCCAAATGTCAACTGTTAGACCTTTAAATGTTGAAATTATTTTGCCAGTAAAATAATGAGTCTCCACATAAAGCATTTCAATGAATGCCATTTTATTAGACAGGGTTGTAATTCATAAAAACAGGAATTAATCTTCATGATGTTTTGGGTTTTTTCTCTCATCAAAATTAAACTATCCTTAAGAATATGATTATGGTTTTCACTTTCTTCATATCTTTCCCAGTATTTGGCAGTGATATAGATCGAAATTAATGGATAGGGTCTGTTTGATCATGTATATTCTTGGTGTCATTACTAAGAATTATGATAATCTCAAATTCAGGAAAAGGAAACAGAGTGAGTGTCTTTCTCAAACTACATGCTAACACTTCAAAAGTGAATTGTAAGAAAATTTTCAGGAATGTTGCAGTCAAAGCACTCATCTTATACCCATTGTGACAAATTCATTAAAATGGAGAGAGCAAAATCCCTTGAGTTCCCAGACCAAGATTCTCCTAAGTCAATGGGGTGAGACCAGGAAAACCAATCACAATAATCTATGTGACATAACCCCCTCCCCGAGGATAGACAACAGAGATGTAGGTGAATGGACACAGTGGTCATTGTAAGACATGAAAAATAATAATAATAATTTATAAATTATCAAGGGTTCATGAGGGGAAAAAGGTGGGGAAGGGAGAGAAAGAGCTGATACCAAGGGTTCAAGTAGAAGAGAATGTTTGGGGAATGATGGCAACAAATGTGATTGGCACAAAGGAGGTATGCATGGATTGTGAGAAGAGCTGCATGAACTCCCATTTTAAATTATTTTTAAATTATTTTAAATAATTTTTTAAAGATTCTCCAAAGTCTTAGAAAATGTAGTGAAAAAGAGAGAAACTTTATGCTGCTAAAAAAAAATAAACAGTAATAAAAACCCTATCATCTAAATTTCCAGTTTTTGTCAGTCTATGGGTAAGCATAAGATACATGAAATAGCACTGACAAGAATACCTCAGATTTTTGTCGGCCCTTTGTGTTTTGAATAATCAAGAATCTCAAAAATGTCACTCTTACCCAGTCTTTCTAATTACATGACAGTCATTACTTGTGGGATGGTGAAGAGGCCTCCTGTGGCCACCCTTCACACCCCATTAAAGTCAGAAAATGCAGCTGCTTGACAGTCCATGAAAATTCAAATTCCTTGCTTGAGTTTCTGCACTTTAT
>PVJH01016039.1:0-51851 GCA_004026705.1 Nesogale talazaci | reverse complement strand
ATAGTGTGGATTTTGTAGGCACCAACTTCAACACCATAGGGGTCAGCTCTTCAACTTTCTGTGTGTGTGAGAGAGGCGCATGTGCCTCTCTCTTAGCATCTCTTATAGCCCAGACTTAGCTGAGTCTGAAAGTCAGTCTGAAAACATGAATGAACTTTGACTTTTCCCTCTGCCTTCTGTTTCCTTCCTCTAATTCTTTTCCCCTCCTTTTCCTTTTTCTAATTTTTTCTTACACACCCAAACAAGATCTCTGGAAAGTTCTAGTCCAAAGCTTCTTTGAGAAGATTAGAGAAGAAAACATACTTCAGGCAGTCTAATCATCACCAAGGAGGGCAGTCCCTCATGTAGTTCACTGGTATCCTGAGGATTTTCTCTGCAGTTGGCAGATGGGCTGCTTCAAGATTGCCTTTGGCTCTGGTGGTGGTTTCTTCTTCCAGTTCCTTGCATTTGGAAGCACACTGTAGCAGCACTGTTTTCTTTCACCTGGAGACATCCTGTAGTCACTGCACCATTGCTCCTCATGATTTGGCTCCTTGTTGGGTTTATCCAAAGTCCTGTTAGGATTTGAATCAGAATACTGAGCTGTGGAAGATCAAGAGTAGGCTTATAAAAAGAGTAGGCTTATAAAAAGGGGGCAGGAAGAGGTGGTGCCAGGGCTGCAGAGCTAAGACCCTCACTGAGGGACCCCCTGGGCCAGGGGGTTTCTCTCCTTCCTTGCTCAGCTCAGCTCAGTATGTCCTGGCCACAGCCTCCTGAGCCACAAGCCGTGGGCACGGGACAACTCTTAGGGCACCCGCCACCTTGGAGTCTGGAGTCCCGAGGCTCTTGGGTACAAGCGTCTGCAAACTTGCACCTTATTAACACATCGGGGGTGGGGCTGGGGTGTCACTGCAGTGTGGTTGACGGTTTATCATGGGGGTAATTCAGGAGCATGGTTGCTGCTAATAGCTGTTTATCTGGTTTTGTCTCCTGGATGGTATGCGAACTCTTGTACACAGATGCCATGAGCTATGGGGTCGTATGGCATCACTGGCAGAATGGATGTCTACTGTACGGATGTGTGGAGTTTGGGAGCTTGCCCTGGGTTGAGCCCCTACTCTCAGTAGCAGCCAGGTTTATCAGCGTGGGGCTGGGTGTGCCCCAGTCATCCCCAGCCAATGCGAGAATGATGGGTTGAGCTAAATGCATTTAGCAGATGAAATAAATTAAGCAGTTAATAAAACTGAGATGGAGAAGTGACTTGCTCGAGTAAAAAAAGGAAAAAAAATTCTGTTTTGGGGGTAATGGTAGTGCTGATGTGTTTTTAGTGGTTTCCACTTTATGCTTTGCAGGTGAAAGCTGGAAGTCATGTAAGCTTGACTGAATGGATGGTCAGACTAAACAAGGCTCTTCTCAGGCTTTTTCAATGCTTAGTTGCAAATTTATTTGTGGCAGCACCACATTTCAGATCCACTGGGTAAGCCAATGGGGGTTTGGTACAGAATTTAAACGGTCACACATGAACTTGATTATCTGCAATGAAAAACTCAACCTAATTCACAATAACAAATTGCTAAGAAAAAAATTAAATGCATATAATATCATTTTTGGGTTGGATTGATGACCACCATACTACTAATTTTAGAAATTTGAAACCTGAGGCACACAACGAGGTTAAAGAAATTTCTTCCAGGGGACAATGAGTTAAGATAACAAATCAGCATAAGAGCTCTTTAAGAATCCTCATTCTGCATTTTAATCTGGTGAGAATTTGGATGTCTTCACTATCTTTTTTCCCCCAAAATTCCTGAGACTGAATGATCATATTCTTCCAGAGTGAGACACATTCAACTAATATTCCCTGTGATAGTCTCTTTAAAAAATAGAACAAAAATTTTAAGTATTTCTAAATGAAGAGATTATCTTTTTATATTCATCAAATTGCCATCCAGCTTTACTCATCTAACTATTTTCACTTGATGCTGGTCACTAGGGCAGACAGTTCTTTAATATACACACTCTTGGCTGAGCCCCGGTGGCGTAGTGGTTGTGCGCGGGACTGCGGCCCACTGGGATGGAGGTTCAATTCCGGCTCCCAGGAGCAAAGGCTGGGCCTCCTACTCCCACCACCTGAGGGCAGTGATGCCTAAAAAAAAATATATATATATATACACACACTCCGGAAAATAACTGCGGTCAGCTATTGCTGAATCAGTTCTGAAAGACAAAGCATTTATGACAAATGAAAACTTTTTTACAGCAACTAAAAATCATTTTATTGGGGGCTCATTCAACTCATCAAAATCCATCCATCCAGTCATTGTGTCAAGCACATTTGTACATTTGCTGCCATCATCATTCTCAAAACATTTGTTTTTTACTTGAACCCTTGGTGTCAGCTTCTCATTTTCCCCCTCCTTCCCTACTTTCCTTTCCTTCGTAAACCCTTGATAATTTATAAATTATTTTGTCATATCTTACACTGCCTGATGTCTCCTTTCACCCACTTTTCTGTTGTCCTCCCTTCACCCACTTTTCTGTTGTCCTCCCTTCACCCACTTTTCTGTCGTCCGCTCCCCAGGAAGGAGGTAAGACATGTGAAAGCTTTTGGGTTCTCTGATAATACTAATTTCTTCTTTACCCTTTTTTTTTTACTCCTGGAAATTCTCTGCTTAGGTGACCTCAAACAGAATTGTAGTTCACTTTCCTTCTTGCCTCATTTCCTGGTCAATCTCTGTACTTGGGTCAAGTATGGAGAAAGTAGCTATTGGCTGAGCTCCATCCCAGGGAGCTCTGGTGTTGCAGTGGTTGCACTCTGGGCAGCTAACTGGGGTGCTGTTCAAAACCACCACTGTTTGGTGGGAGAAAGATGAAGCTTTCTACTCCTATAAAGACTTAACAGCGTCGGAAACACACAAGGTCAGGTCCGTCCTAATCTACAGGGTCATCATCCCTTGGCAGTGAGTTTGGTTTGGCTTTTTGCAATGCTAATATCATTTCAGGCTCCCTCTCCCATCATCTCTGCCAAGTGGTGGTTGTTAAGTGCAGTCAAGCTAGCTCTGGCTCATTGTGACGCTTAGTACAATAGACTCAAACACTGCCTGTCCAGCACCACCCTTACAACCTGTCCTATATAGTAAAGTCCATTGTTGGGACTAATGTTTCAATCCATCACATTCAGGGGCTCCTGGGGGCACACATAAACGGATTTCTCCTATTTAAATTTTCTATTATATCGTCAAGCTGCTAACCTCAATGTCAGCACTTCAAAACCACCAGACACTCCTTGGTAGAAAGTGGAGGCTTTCTACTCCCAAAATGAGTTACAGTCAATTGAGAAAGCTGAGCAGGGAGGCTCTCCCTTGTCCTATAGAGTTTCCATGAGTCAAAACTGGCTAAATGAGTTCTGCTCTTTATTATATAGTTCAGCTTTCAATATTTGGGTTTCATTTTATGTTCCCACTCTTGTTTATTTAAAATTATTAAAAATGATATTAAATCTGGCACATAGGTTGTTATCGATAGATAGATACCTAAAATCTGTTGTCATCGACTTGTGTCTGACTTAAGGTCATGCCATGTGCTACAGAGTGGTTCCACGGGGTTTTACTCTTTAGAGAAGCAAAGTACCAGGTTTTTTTTTTCATGTGGTGTTACTGGGTGGTTTTGAACTTCCAAGCTGAAATTACCAGCCTAGTGCAGACCAGTTGTACCATCCAGGGAAAGTATCTCATTGTGAACTTCTTTAAATGTATTATGGAACAGAAGATGCAGGTATAAATCCATCAGAAACCTCAGTAGAGTTTTCAGAAGCTCCATCAAGTTGTATTGGTAGCAGTGGGCTTGATGCTGATGGTAGAAATTCTTGAAAACGATGACTTCTACATATTTTCTTTGATACAGCTAATCAATGAGCACACATCCCTGTAAAGCAAATTTAACATTGGCTGAACATTTATTATATGCCAGGGTTTTAAAGAATTGGTCTTAGAGGTCTTCAGTGATATCATCTTTATAACTATATGAATGGGTTCTTCTAAAATTCCCATTTCACAGATGTGAAACCAGACCCAGAGATATTAATCAGCCATATGTAGAGGTCATCCAGTAGATGAGTAAGGAATCAGAATGTTCAACAGTCCTGGTGCCTTACTGGTTCAGAAAGATATGATGATAATGGCAATTACACCAGTTACACTGACTGCCCCTCATAGTCTCCAACTCAGACAACCCACTGTCATTGAGTTGATTCTGACTCGATACAATGATTCCATATAGGGTTTCTGAGACTTGTGAATTTTTAGAAGAATCATTTTACTGGGGGCTCACCCAACTCTTATCATGATCAATGCATACATCAATTGTATGCAGTCCACATTTGCATATTTGTTGTCTTCATCATTCTCAGAATATCCTCCTTCCACTTAGGCCCTGTGTACCAGCTCCCATTATTTCCCCTCCCTTCCCACTTCCCCTCCCCTATGAACCATTAATAATTTACAAATTATCATTATCTTGTCATATTGTACACTGTCCCATGTTCCCTTCGCCCACTTCCCTGTTGCCCATATCCCAGAGAGGAGGTTATATGTGGATCTCTGCAATTCAGTCCCTCCTTCCATTCCACCTTCCCTCCACCCTCCGGGTATTACCTCTCTCACCACTGGTTCTAAAGGGATCATCTGTCCTGAATTCCCCATGTTTCCGGCTCCTAGCTTTACCATCTTTACCAGTCCAGTTTTTGCAAGGCAGAATTGGGATCATGATAGTGGGTGGGAGGAAGCATTTAAGTACTAGAGAAAAGTTGCATATTTCCTTCTTGCTACACTGTACCTTGCCTGGCTCGTCTCCTCCCTGCCACCCCTCATTTATAATGATAGATTTTTTTTTTTTGTGGGCATCACTGCCTCTGGTGGTCGTGGGCGCTACCCAGTGCCGCTCTCGAGGGCCGCCGCTGTATTTGAACCGCCAAGCCTGCGGGCTGCAGTTCCGCACTCAACCACTTACGCCACCGGGGCTCAGCCCAACAATGATAGAATTTTTAGTTCTTTGGTGCCTGATACATGATCCCTTCAACACCTCGTGGTCACACAGGCTGGTGTGCTTATTCCATGTGGGCTTTGTTGCTTCTGAGCTATATGGCTTCTTGTTAACTTTCCAGCTAACTTGTAACTTTTTATGGGAGCAGTTTTTCTTTCTCCAGCAAAGAGGATTGTGGATCTTAAATGTACATCTTGTGCCTAGGAGTCTAATGTTTATCTTGCAGAACCACAAAGGCTTAGGACCTCAATTCCTTATAAAGTGTCACTGAATATTCTTTGCAAAGACTGTCACACATGTGTTTACAACTGTTGTATACCTTGAGAGCTGCTGTTAGGTTCTTCCCTGTTTACTATGCACTGACAGTTTCTGGAACTCAGGAAGTAAATTCTAGTGAAAGGGAAAACACCCTTTTCATTCTATACCCTGGTAGTGGTTAGGCCTAGAAACTGACTGTGTTAGTCCAGGTAGACTAGAGAAACAAATTCATAGACATGCATATGGATATAAAGGTAAGGTTCATATACAAGAGGAATGGAACATTGAGAAAGCATACCAACCCAGTCTAGTTCAAAGTCATAAGTCCAATATTAGCCCTTATGCCTGATACCAGTCTACAAAGTCTCCTTTCGACTCACGAAGTCACAGGTCAGTGGGTGCAGAATCCCAGAATCTCCCCCTGGCTCCTTGCTTCCAGGGCTCAGGGCCCATCAATAGCATCCAGTGGTGGTAGAAGCAATTCAGCGCTGGCAGGGTTTTCCTTATGACTTCTCCAGCTTCAGAGGTCTGGTTCCATCAGGGTAAGGCCGTGTGGCTTCTCCTTCAGTTCCTCCAGCTCCTTGGACGTTGCCATCTTGTCTTGTCCATAGTTCGTCATCTCAGAGCCTGACTCCCAACAACTGGGGATATGGCCTCTCATCCCCACGAGGGAAATATCATGAGATATCCCAGAAGTCTCAGGAGAAAGCCATGCCCACACAGAGGTCTCATTGGCTACTCAAAGGCTACCTCCAGATTAACAGGCTAGACTCCACCCCTACATATCAATCATGAAATTGACATATCGAATAGATGACCGCCACACTGATTTGAAAACATTATAAATTTATTTTTTAACCTATTTGGGTAAATAAAGATAACACACATAAAGCAGGATACATAACAAACATGACAAAATATGCATAAAAGACAACATCTCAAAAATTTCTATATGATATTCATTGCATTCTTCAAACTGTGCAAACATTTATTTCTTTCCTTTATCAAATCATTTTACTACCATTAACATAAGCTCAAGGTTCTTCATGCACAGTTCCCTCTTTTCCCTGCTATCCCCTTTCTACTAAGCACTTGTAATCTTTGATTTTATATACTTGCTTATTTTATATATGTGATATAAGATAATATTTTTCCTTTGTGACTGAAGTATGAAGGTAAGTAAAAAATATTACTAGCAGGACTTCAGTTCATGCATGCATGAATTTATTCCAAAAATATCTGGATGAAGACAATTTCTTAGTCTCATTAGGGTGCCTTTAAAAAGAATAATCCAATTAAAAAAATGAATTCTGAGAGGATCTGCTGGGTTAGTTACATCAAAGGCAAACAGCAGTTTAGAAGACTTTGGTGATTGTTTTCATGGGAACCCTAAGGGGTAATTGTCATAGATTTCCCCTCGAAGCACATAGGAAAACTGTGGGGCCTTATAATAAATGCATTTATGAAAATTGTTGTTTTGCTGAGAAAGTGGCCAGGAAAATAAGAGTTTTTTTGTCCTTCGGGATAATACTCCTATCCATTCTTTAAGAGTAGCGATATTAGCAGCATTTCAATGGAAAAACTGACCCCATCTCCCCTGCAGCCCTCATTTGCCTGTTCAGATTCTTTGCCGCCCACACTCAAAGAATGCTTGGAGGTTATGTTAAGTAACAGTAGCTTCGTATTTTGATGTTTTGTTTAAAAACCACCGGGGTACTCACCGCTCTCGAGTTGCTGTTGACGCATAGTGACCCTCCAGGGCAGGTATCACTGCCCTTGTGCGCTTTTGAGATTGCAAATCTTTTAAAAAATTTTCATAAAGCATTCTACTGGGGGGCTCATACCGCTCGTAACACAGTCCATATATACATCCATTGTGTCAGGCACGTTTGTACTCGTGTGGCCATAAATCATTCTGAAAACATTTTTTTTCTACTTAAGTCCTTGATATCAGCTACTCATTCCCCCCTTCTCCCCCCTTCCTCCCATAGAACTCTTATATTTATAATTATTATTATTTTTCCATGTCTTACACTGTCAGAAGTGGCCCTCCACCCACTTTTCAATTGTCTATGCCCCAGGGAGGGGGCTATATGTAAATCATTGTGATCAGTTCCCTCTTTCTCCCCCCACCTTTCCCTTGCCCACCTGGTATTCTTACTCTCATTACTGGTCCTGAGGGTTTTCTCTGTCCTACATTCCTCCAGCTGCGTGGAAGGCAGGTATAAATGCCCTAGGGTAAGGAGAGTGACCTGGAGGTCGGCAGTAGTCTGTGGGAGAAAAGGGAGGAGAAAAATAAAAATTAAAAAAAGAAAGAAAAAAATGAGCCCGCTGAGACAGTAGGGGGGAAAAAGAGAAGACAGGGAAACAAAAGTAACAATATAGCTGAGCCCCGATCCATAATTATAGGGATCGAGGGGTTTAAACCCTGCCCCAAGGCAAGCAGCAAGCTATTGCTGTGTGGAGATAGCACCCTTGGACCAGCTCTAAAGGATCCTGGCTTTAGTTGAGACAGTATTGAAGCTAAGAACCCTTGCCAGCCTCCACTGTGGTAAGCCAATAGCTGCCAGCTCCTCAAAACCTGATGGTTCTGTGCCTGCTTATCTTTATGATGCTTCTTCTGTGATCTGCCAGTGTGGATTTTCCCCCTTTGTGACTCTTCTGCACTCATTTCTGTGGAGTCCCGTTAGTATGCATTACTCAGTTGCCATCTTGCTGGAAGTTGAGATTGTTATTCTTTACGGGTGTAGTCAACTTCAATTTCTTTTGAGAAGCCACTTTAGGCTTTGACCTGCTGACTTGAAAGTTTGGAGGACCACTAAAGCTCATTTATGATTTTTTAAGGCTTCTATAATTTTGTATTCATCCTGTTGATTTATCTTCATAGTCAGCATAATGTTTTAAGGTTTGTATATATATAGTGTTATGCACCAACACTTCATTTCTCTTTACGGCATAGTAATATTCCATGGAGTGCTCTGATTGTGAATTATTTATCCACTCATCTGTTTATGGACATTTTAGTGGTTCTTAAGTGTTCTTAAGTGTTGGGTTATTGTGAAAAGGTCTGGGTTACAAGTGTGTGCTTGAATTCTGGCCTTCACTGGGTATATACTCAAGATTAAGATCGCTGAGTCATATGGTGGGTCTAGCTTTAACTTTTCTAAGAGCTTTCAAACTGTTTCTCACAGTCATTCTACTATCTTATACTCTTTCCACAATGGATGAAGGTTCCAGTTTCTCCAAACCTTGTCAACACCTGTGATTTTCCTTTTATTTTAAAATTTATTGTCATTCTCATAAAAGTGAGGTGATTTTCATTGCTGTTTTTAGAAGAAGATCACTAGACCTTTCTAATCCATGTGAGTACCATTGTACTAACCATTGTTTCAATGGCAGCACCATTGAAACCCACTAAGCTTCATAACAATGATTCTGTGTAGGAAACTGAAGAACTGGCCACCTAGTTTTGATTTACATCTCTCTAAAAATGTACTATAACCCAAATCTTCACAGCTTGACCAGTTGGTCGCATTATGATAAATGGAGAAAGATCAAAGTTGTGAATAATTTTGTCTTGTTTGGAGACAAACAGCAGTCAAGAGATCAAAAGATACAGTGCATTTGGTAAATCTGTAAAACAACCTCTGTAGAGTATTGGAAGGCAAGGATGTTACTTTAAGGACCAAGATGAATCTGAACCAACCCATAGTACTTATATATTCAAGTATAAGCTGATCTGTATATCAGTTGAGGCACCTTAATTTTACTGCAAATATTGCATTAAAAATGTGCTGAAAAAAAAACTTGGCTTCTACACCAGTTTATACAGTATTTACAATTTTCTCATATGTGTGTGAAAGTTGGATATTGAATATGAGAGTGGAGTTGATGCACCTGAATTGTGGTGCTGGTGAAGAATATTGAATGTACCATGGATTGCCAAAGGGATTAAAAAAATCTGTCTTGGAAGAAGTAGGGATAGAGTGCTCCCCGAAGGCACTGATAGAGAGACTTCACTTTACATACGTTGGACAAGTAGTCAGGAGACAAAAGTCCCAGAAAAGACTGTCCTTCACTCTATTCACTTCGTAAATAGAGTCTCAGCAAAAAAAGAGGAAGGCACTCAATGAGACAGACTGTCACAGTGGCTGGAACAGTGGGCTCAAGCGTAGGAACAATTGAGAGGATGGTGCAGGACCAGACGGTGTTTTCTTCTCTTGTGCATATGGTCCCTATGAGTTAGAATCAACTCAATTGCACCTAGAAACAACAACCACTGGCAACGTGGAACATCTTTTCATATGCTTGCTGGTCATTTGGTGAAATGTCTGGTCAAGAACTTTGTCTACTTATTAAATGGGTAGTTTCTGTGTTTTTTTGCCATTGTTAGAATTATTTTTATATTATATCCTGATTGATGATATTCTTTCTAGAAAATTCTAATCTGTAGGTTGTCATTCTCATTCTTTTGATAATAGACTTTCATGAGCAAAAATATTTTAATTTTTATGACATCCCACTTGTCAGCTCCCTATACTTTCCTTGCCTTGTCATCTTATTGACTTAAACTTCTCTTTCAGATTTGTATATCTTACAAGCTCAGCCTGTGGATTCCAGCTGTCTCTGCAGGTGGTTTCCATATTCCCTTTCACTTCCTTGAGGATTTAAATCCCCCTCACCATTCTAAATGCATCTTTTAGCTTCAATTAGTAAGTGATTTGGCATTCTGTTGAGGAGGAACAAATAAGCCTTAGGAATAATAACTAACAAGGGCTATATTTCGAAAACACCTGCCCTGTGTCAGATCTTGACTAAAGTCTTTCAATATATTATCTCATTTTATCTTCATATAATGTAATGGGTATTTTCTACATTTTACATATGACTAAACTCAGATGGGGTAATCTATTTAATGTTACCCAATTTCCAAGTGCTTCAGTAGGTGTTCCTCTAATGTTCGTGTCATACCTCAATGTCCTTTGCTGTTTGCGGGAATCTGTGTCATGAGAATGTGAAGACACACAACTTAGTAAGCCCAGAAATTAAAGTGACATTTCATGGATGCACCCCCAATTTTAACCTGAATTTTGAAATGAATTGAGAAATAGCATTTGGTTTCAAAAATCCAGACCAAGTCATCCACCATTACATAGGTTTTCTGCACGTTGATGACTCCGTTGGACTGGTGAACAGTGTTAGGTGGTGCACATTGTTAATATGCTCAGTTGCTAGCCGAGCCCTGGTGGTGCAGTGATTGTGTGTAGGGCTGCGGCCCACAGGCTTGACAGTTCAAATCCAGCAGCAGCTCTCCAGCAGCAAGGCTGGACTTCCTACTCCCACCAGGGCAGTGATGCGAGGAAAAAAATATGCTCAGTTGCTAATAAACAGGTTAAGGTTTAATTTCATTCATTGCTGCCTCATAAGACAAGCCTGACAATCTATTTCTGAAAATGTAGTCACTGACTATGCCATGGAGCACAGTTGATTTATTTCTCTACCTTCTTGGACTTAAAGTTCTACAAGAGAACGAACTCTGTGCCTTCTGTCAAAAGTGTCTCCCTCGATGGAACGTCCAGTAAAGGTGATAGTGATGTCTAATTGTTTTCTATTTAGCCTCTCTGGGATCTCATATTCATTACAATAGCATCACAGAACTCATAGACAAAATTCATGATCAAAGGACTTATCCTAAATAAGTTAACAGTATTGCCAATGAGAAATGTTCAGGGTTGAGTTCAGGACATGTTAGAAATTTCTTTTACGTTTGCTAATAAATGTCTAGAGGGGCATGCCACTCTGCTGTAAGCCTCAACCTCCAAGTATTCAGCTGCACTTTTGTGGATCTTTCATGTACTAAGTATCCAGAGGCACCCCACTTCATAAAGAGCCTCCTGCGTAAAAGTTCTCATCGTTAATTGTTCCAGGGGTGGGGGAAGTCCATCACTCTGTTCTATGCTGTGGTTTCTGGTTCTGCTGCTGCTCTGACGTAGCTGTTACCTAGCTTGAGAAGGTTCACAGCACAAGTATCGCGAGTCCACGGAACACATAATTTCACTCTTGGCTCTCGCCGGTAACGAGATCCCTCCTCCCGCTTTCCGGAAGACTCATTTTATATTCAGCAGGACGGCACTCAAGGGAATCTTGTTCACAAGTGAATCCGATCAGTATCTTCCTCTACCTTCTTCCCAGACACATTCAGGGAAATGTGGGAGTTAGAGGCTTTAGCTTTAAGAGCTATATTAAATAATTCACTGCTCCTGTGACAGTTCTATTCTGGCATACTTGGGCTTACCATGTGTCAGAACTGACTCAATAGCAAATGTTTATTTTTAAGCTCTGACAGCAGCTGTTGGTTGTTTCTCCCCACCCCACCCCTTTCCTCCTCATTCCTCCAAACAGAATGCAAGCTCAATGACAGAAAAGCTGTATATCTAAAAAGTATACAGCATACACTAAAAACCAAACCTGTTGCCCGCATGTTGATTTTCACTCCCATCACAAGTTGTATAAAGCTATGATCCTTATGAAATCAGACTAAGACAGCTTTCTCCTGTGGAGTGCCTGGTAGCTTCAGTCCACTGGCATGAGTACTTAACTACAGTGCCACCATGACTCCTGCCAGGCAGAGGAAATAAATATTTATTATATGAAAAAAAAAATGAACGAGAAATCTTTGCCAACCTTCTGAGTACCAGTTGCCGATGGCACTGTGGTCGGCGCTTTTCGGGAGTTCCACATATTCCATGTATGCCTGCTATTTGTTGATTTGCCTGATTTTACCACTCCTGTGTAATAAATAGTCTTATAGGATAGAATTGAATTGTCCCAGCGGCTTTCCCAGACTGTCAATCCTTATGGGAGTATTTTTCTCCTGTGGAACAGTTGTGGGTTTGGGACTAGTCACCTTGTGGTTAACCATGTTAGAATTGCATTGATGACAGGAGGCTCAGAGTTTGTTTTTTAAGGACAATAGTCAAAGCCTATCTTCCATTAAGGAGTGGTTTAGATCCTCAAAAGACAAAGGACCAAAGACAATGCTAGGGTTGAAGGACTATGGACTCAGCCGCCCACAAATGTCTAGATATTCCTTCTTCAAATGCTTCCTGATTCCTGGGTGGAAGAGGGACCATTTCAAAAGCTTGAAGCATAGGCATGTCTTGTCCCGGAGACTTTTATTTATGTGAAAACATGACGTTAATCTCAAATTTGTTTTGAGGATTCTGATTTTCTTGTTTTCTCATTCTGTCTGATCTCTCTGTATTAACAAATCCCAAAACCAAATGTGTTGCAACTCCAGTGCCGAGTGGCCTTTAAAGGTTGAGCAGATCTGCCCCACAGGGTTTCCATGACTGCAATCTTAGAGCAACAGATTGCAGCATCATTCTCTTATGCAGCTGCTAATAAGTTTGAATCGCTGATATTTTGGCTTGCAGTCAAATACCTTAATGGCTACCCTACCAGAGCGGCCTCTGTAATAACTGGAAAGTCTTACTTTTAGACTTAGGTTTTTGAATGGAGAGGCATGGAAGCTCATATAAACAAAACTCAAAATAAAATCAAGCCTATCAGCAATCACATATTGATTCAAGCATGAGGAAACTACAGAAAGCTCATGGAGAATTCCATTTTCTTGGTAGTTTATCTTATTCATATTTCTTTTTTTTATCAACCAACGCTTCATAAGAGGCTTCGTAGAAATTAAGATAGTCTGTATTTAGGCAACCCTTGTCTCTAATAGTTATAAAGATATCTTCAAATGATAGCAGTTTCATTAGTTTGATGAAGCATTCCTAGTAAATTACATTCATCCCTAATAATTACTAGAAATTTTGTTGGCACTGTAAGATAAGCTTTTATTAATGGTTGCGAAACACCAGGTCATCTATTCAAACTCAACAGTTGCTTTGCAGGAAAACAATGAGGCTATCTGCTCCTTTAAGACTTAAAACTTTGATGTCACTGTAAGTTGGGATGGATTTGATGGCAGTGTGCTTAATGATTTGGAATGATCACTATTTTCCTAAACATCTATCCACTAGAACTTTCTGCAGTGATAGGAATGTTATATAATCTATGTTGTCTTGTATGGACACATGTAGCTATTAAGGACACAAGAAATGCTGTGAGCTGATATTTAAATTTTTATTCATTTTAAGCAGCTTAAATTCAGATAATGATATTGACTAGTGATTATCATATCAAAGCAGTTTTATTTTCTAGTAAATGATATATTGATTAATGTAATTGAGATTCTCATTTCAGCTAACAGACTCATGGCCCCTGAAATATTACTGTTTATCTATTATTATTATTTTTATCTTCAAGATTAATCACCTCTTCCATATTTTATAATTATGATATTTAAAATTCCTGTCACTGATCTTTGTAAGTAATTCGTGTCACCAAGTTGTTTTCATTCTTTGGAATATGATTGAATTGGTGATACAATTTCCTTTAAAGCAACTTGGCTTCAATTTCTCTAACAAGTTTTTCTGCGCTTTCAAATCTTCTTGATAAAAAGTTGAATAATTTTATTTACTGTATTTACTCTTTTAATTTTATTCTCATGTTTTCCAAGCTATGGATTTTCACATTACTTGTTATTCTTGACATTTATTTAGCTGATGGGTCCTCTCTGTTGTCAATAGCATGGCCGTTTCCTTTTTTCAAACCTAGTTTATTCTGGTCTCTAGCATTTCTGATAGAACTCTTATAATCCACTCATAATTTTTTATATTCTCTTTTTGTTTGTTTTTTGGCATCACTGCCCTCTGGTGGGAGTGGAGGACCAGCCTTGCTGCTTCTGGATTTGAACCGCTAAGCCAATGGGCTGCAGTCCCACACTCAACCACTATGCCACCGGGGTTCAGCCAATTTTTTATATTCTTGTATTGTCATAAAGCCTTTATTTTTTTGCATTTTATGTTCTATCTAAAAATTTGAAGTGAACAAAAATACTTATGCATACATATGTACCTGTAGCTCTCTTTACACTCCCTGGAAATCACATTTTATTATATTTTAATTTAGTTCATTTCAATATACATAATGGTGGACTAACTTGAAATGCTAAATTCTGAGCCAGGTTAAGCAATTCATAAGTAAATTAAATATGAACCCTATCATCAAAGGACTTACAGTCTACTTAGGGAGTCAAGTTTGTCTATTCCAGGCCACAGCACCCTGTGCTATACTCCCAAAGACCTGGGGAGTAGAGCAGAGGAATGAGGTTAATCTTGTTTGAAATGGATTGAGAAAGGAGTGGGGGTGGTTGTGGAGAGTCGCAGTAAGCTTCAAATGGAAAATGATGTTTGAGCAAGAATGATTATGGGTTTGCAGCAGAGGAAAACAAGACAGTATGATACCTTTTCCAGAAGGACTCATATATAGAGAGCCCTAAGTAGATGATATATTCTGCGTTAGAGCATAGAGTGTAGGTGAAATATAGAGTACTTCAAAGGGAGAGTGCAGAGACAGAAGGCTAAAGGTAAGAATAAAACAAAAGGTTAAAGAAATTGCTTTAGCATGCATGATATAGATTAATTCTAAATGGAATAAGCTCAAAAGTTCTTGTGAAAATGAGGGAGGGGAATGGTTAAATCTTTGTTTCAGAAAAAAAAAGACTGGTGATATCATCCTAGCAGGATATTTGATTTTGAAAAGAAGGTGAAGATCAAAGTACCAACCAATAAGAGCATCATAATAGGAGGGACTACACTAGAAGCCATGTTGCAGAGGTAAAATGGATTTGGTTAGGTGGCTAGTTATTGATGAATGGAAGTAAGAATGGTGATTCAGAAGCTCCTCATATGGCTTTATTTTTGTTAGAGCCTTCCATTTCTCTTGAATCACTTTCCTTTTAGGATGTCTAGTTCTGAAATCATGTCTGCTTTTTCTCTGAAGTTTTTGGAAACTGTTTTCTTAATGGCCAGTGAGCCTGAGCTAATTTTATCCAAATGTTTAAGTCTTCATGTCTTAGAAATTCCCAAATATGCTCATCGCATTTAAAGTTTTTATTTTAAGATCAGTTGAAACTCCAGAAGAGCTGCAAAAATAGTTCACTAAGATCTCATATACCCTTTCCCAGTGTCCATAATAAAAATAACAAGCAAGTAAGACAAAGCTTCAGAGATTAACTACAGAATTTGGAGATTAACCAGTTTTTTTTCAATGTCCTATCCATCTGTTCCAAGATCCAATGCATTTGCATTTAGTCATGTCTCCTTGCCTCTTTTAATCTGTGACAATTTCTCAGTCTAGCCTTGATTTTTAGCGTCTTAGCTGGCATTTTTGTATTGATAAGTAATTTTCATAGAATTACCCCCCCCCCCAGTTTAGATTTGTCAAATGTTTTCTACTGATTAGATTGAGGTTATGCTCTATTGAAAAATATACCCTTCACATCAGGACTTTATATCTAGGGTATATGATGTTGATATGGATGGTGAACATGTGTTACTTATGATGTTAACCTTGATTGTTTTACCAAAAGTGATGGCTATTAGGATTCTCCACTGGACAGCTACTATTCTACTATTGCTGTTTCCCTTTTGTGGCTTTCACTACTATTTAAGAGGAGAGACTTTGGTAAAGCAGAGGGGCAGTGGAAGAGAGGAAGACCCTCAAGGAGATGGAGTGACACAGTGGTTACAACCTTGGTCTCAAGGGTAGGATCCATTGTGAGGATGGCTCAGTAGTGGTTAGTGTTTCATTAGGTAGTGCACAAGGTTGCTATGGTTGGCACCAATTTGATGGCACCTAACAAAAACAGCAACAACTTTGACAATATGCAGATATTCTGTTTCTGGGTAAACTTTTGTCTTCTATTTTAGTACCTGTGGTAGTTATACAATTGTCAGTTTAAGGATTAAGCATGAAGGGGTGAAGTCTAGCCTGTCAATCAGATCATAGCCAATGAGGCCTCTGTGTGGGCATGGCCTTCTCCTGAGAATTCTGGGAAATTCTGATTTTCCTTCTTGGAGGCAGGAGACACTTTCTCTCTGTGAAACATCCCTGAGGAGAAACCACATGGACCTACTCTAACCTCTGAAGCTGGAGAAGGCACGTGGTGACCGCTGTCAGTGCTGAGACACTTACACTGCCACCAGATCCAAAGACTTTCTACCCACTGACCTGTGATTGTCCTGCGATTAGAGGCATTGCATGTGTTTTATGAGTGCGAAGAGGACTTTATAGATCCATAACGAACATATGTGCTTCTATCAAACTTGTGGGCTTGGACTAGACTGGGTTGGGATGCATGCTTTATGTACAATGACCTATCGTATAAAGCTCTCTTATTCACATATGTGTGTTTCTTTGGATTTGCTTCTCTCGTCTACCTGGACTAGCACAGTGCCCTTCAGTTGATTTTGTCTGCAGCAGTTATGACTGTGGTGCTTTTTTTACATTAAATTTTTTACTCCCTTCCCCCTCATGTCAGCTGATGTCATTCTATCTCCTAGTTAGTATTTCTTATTTTCTATGTATTCAAGAAAATCTTCTGTAAGTAAATATTTCCTCTGTTTCCTTATCTATCATTTAGTTCTATTAGAATGGCGTTATGAGCAGAAGTCTGTCTCCCCCAAAACATATGGTAAACTTGCTAGCCTCAGTATCTGTGATAATGACTTTTGGGGAAGATATTATCCACGAGGTCATTCTAGAGTAAAGCGGATTGGCATCAAATTTCAATTGACATCATTCATGATGTCTTTAGGAAAGAGAAGACACTGAGAAGGTGCACACAAAGGTAAGATGGTCATGTGATAGCAACCAGAGATCGGAAAGTCCTCCAAGGAACATCAGGGACCATCAGATGCTAGGAGATCATCAAAAGGAATCGATGTGGACCATACTCTGATTTCAGATGTTTTGTCTCTAGAACTGTGAGACAGTATATTTCCATTCCTATAAGTCACTTTGTTGTGATACTTTGTTACAGTATTACTAGGAAATCTAATATACATGGATTTATGAATATCTACTTTGCTATTAGAATTATAATCTAGTTGTTATCTAATTTGTTATAAGTGTTTTATATTGCCCACAGCACCCTCTTAGGTTACTGTGCCCTTTCAACATACTTTCCTTTTTTTTTTTTTTAATATATCACTTCCTTATTCTGTAGCTCTTGTATTTTCCCTGCTCAGTCCTGGCATTAACTAGTTTTCTAAGGAGCCCTTATCACTTTTAACATGTTCCTAGCACTTCTGCGTCACCAACCAGATCCTCACAGTTGATTGAAATGAAGTAAAGATAATAGATGGATTTTCTTTTGTGGTTCTTAAAATTTCCAAGAGAAAAAACTGTATCAGTTAAAGATACAGACATTTATTTCATAGTCTGACTCTCCATCTTGGTATCAAAAGAAAAGTCCCTTTTTCTTTTTCCCAGACCTTACCTGGCAACATAGAACTTCATTAATCTAAAACATTCATTAACTTTCCACGTCACAAGCCCCCAGAGAGTGTAGAAGACATGCCCATAAAGCTAACCAGGGATACATGCTCAGCTATCATCTTCTGTTGCTTCAGTTCCTTTCCTCTGTTGGAATTACCCTTCCCCCGCCTCAATACAATTCTTTTAGATGGGGGTTAACTAGTCTTACTCCAAAGCAAAGCTGCCTTGCCTGAAGCTCTTACAGAATTTCCAGTGAAAATGGTTCTTTTCATTGCTACCAGTGACACGCACCTCTACTTCTTTGTAAGGGCCTCATCTCAAGTCCATCAAGGAGTTGGGTCAGGAGACATCATACCTTTCTCAGACTCTCCTGTCTCTTCAGCTAAAGAAGGCTTTGTTTTTGAGTCAAGAGCCATTTCCCCATGGTCTTATCCACTTGCAAGAAGATTCCATCCAGATCATATCCAGATTTCTGTTGGACATTCTCCAGTGTAGCAGACAGGTCTGACCACCCAGATGGTATGTTAAGCTTGGGTTCAACATACGATAGCAATCACATTTATCTTGAGCTGCAAATGGTTGTTCCATATTTAATACTCATAAAATGCTTATACTACTACACATTGTTCTATCTACACAGAACAATCATAATTCTTTTCTAATCTGATCTCTTTCCAAAGTCAAACACAGCATTCTTTCCTGGTATTCTTCCCTCTAATTTCCTCTCTTTCAGGTTAAGTGCAAGCAGGCCATTTTATAAATTTTCATTTGTTATCATCCACATTCTCTCACCTCTGGGGTTTCTTTCCTCTAAATAGCAGTAGCCTATCTGTGACCATAAAGAGTGGGGTCTAAGGGAATATTGGGTCAGATCAGGGAAGGGTAGAATCGACTATCACCCCTATTCAATTACTTCTATATGGTGCATTGTGGTTGTAAAAATGATGTTCTTTAATATTGGATTTATGTTTAAGTTTGGTTCTCTAGAAATAACTCTGATGAAGTTCAGGATTCAAAAGAAATTAGTTGATAACTAAAGCTGTGGTTAAAAACAACCATAGTATTTTGAAATGTATTTTTATAAACAAAGAATAAAATACAGACACCTCACTACCACTGAGTTCATTCTGATTGGTTTGAAGATAACAGCCCCATCACACTTCCCTATAAGCCACAAGGGATCCTTTACCAACAATGTTTCTCTAATTTTATCTAATAACATTTCTGATGAAGTAACTCCCAAAGGAGAGCAGAAATTAGAAAGGGCAAGAAAGGTAGCTGTAAAAATCTGTGGGTTTCCAATTGTTTTAAACATTAAAAACTTGTGTCAACACTAGTCAAATAGAAATGTACTGGTTCCTTTGTTTTAGAGATAGGCCTAGGTTTAAATTATAACTCCATTTTAAAGCTTTTTAACCTTGATACTATAATTAGTGTTTCTAATATATAATTTGTCATCTATTAGAGAATCTACCACATTGTTTATTGAGAGAATTTAATAAAATATTTCATGTAAATTTCATAACACAGGTCTTTGTACATTAGTAAGTAATAAATAGTAGTTACTGCTATTTTGTATTATGGCTTATAGAAATAATAAATAGGATCGTAGTGCTTTCCATGTTGCAAAGGACCCTCTAGTACTTCATCTCATTTGTTCTTCACGGCAACTTGTCAAGAAGGTAAGGTAGATGTTATCATTACATTTGCAAGAAGTTGTGATTTGACCAGAAAAACAGGAACTGAATCCCCAACCAAGCTTTTGGGGTCATTACATTTCAGATGTAAACTCCATCACTGGGGAACAGACTGAGGCACTGATATACTCATGTTGGAACAAATGTTTGCTATCTATCTATATAAAAAAACACACCAAAAACTCTGTTGGAACATAAAATGTATACAGATAGTGACTTTTGGGGATATTTTAAAATCGAACCCATTTTCACTATTGACATTTGTGCAGTAACTTATCAATAATTGTGAAAATGATTGATCTCTGCAAAACTTTCAATAGAGAGAAATTAGATCTCAAAATAAATGCCTTTTTCATAGCTACACAGGAAACTTGGTGACTACAACCAGGTCATTAGTTATTCATTGTCCAACCTTCACATACCTATGAGATGATTGAGAAGGGCATGTCTTGGGTCAGGCACAATTTTGTCTTTAGAGTGACATCTTTGTTCTCTAACCCATTATAGAGGCCTTGCATTGCAGATTTGCCCAATACAATATGCTATTTGATTTCTTGACTTTTGCTTAGCTTTGATTGTGGGTCCGATGTTAATGCTAATCATGAAGTTATGTTATGTATTGGTCCAGTTGAGAGGGGTTTTCATTTTCTTTTTCCTTTTTACATTGAGCTTCAATACATAAGGAAAGCTGTAGCCTTTGGTCTTCAAGCAGTGTTTCAAGACCTCTTCATTTTCAGCAAGGCAATTATATCACCGGTTGTTAAAGAGCCTCTTTGTCCTGATACTGAGTTCCCAGTTTGTTTTTCAGAGTAGATTGAGTGAATATGGGGAAAGGACACAACTTTGTCTATGATTCTACCTTTGATTCTAAATTATCTAGTAACTGCTTGTCCTGTTCCAGGAGCACTGGTGGTATAATGAGTTACAAGGTGGGCTGCTAACTGCCAGATCAGCAGCTCAAAACCTCTGGCTGCTTTGTCCAAGAAAGGCAAAGCTTTTCTATTCTTGTAAAACTTTAGTCTCAGAAATTTGCTGTGTCAGTTCTACTCTGTTATACAAGTCAGTATGAAATGAAATTGACTTGAAGACAGTGAGCAATTGAGAGCTCTATTTAAACTGCCTTCTGTTCGACTTGTTCAACACAAGCACTGTGTGTTCCAGAATTCCTGACCTTTTCAATAATATCCACAGTTTGTAATTATCTACACAGTTCAATGACTTTGTATAGTCAATAAAGTAAAATATAAAGGAACTGTTTGTGATATTATCTACTTTCAGCAAAGATCCATCTGACATTGGCAATGATATTCTTCAGCCCACAGCCTTCTTCTGAATTTCTAACAGCCCTTCTTCATATAGTAGTTCTGGCTAACTTATCCTATGTGGGTTGTTTTGATTGCTGTTTTTTTTTAAATTCCACATTCACTTTCTCAATAACAGTAACTTGTTCTGAAATTGACTGAGGTATAGCATATTAGTAGAGTAAAACTTTCTTGGGCAAACACTCTAAACTGAAGATTATCTTTCACTGGAAGGCAATACAAAGTTTTTCCCTTCCTTTATTTCTCGTTTTTTTCTTTCTTAACTTTTAACTATGATGTGGGTGAAATTTGCAGAGAAAGTCAATTTTTCATTCAACAATTCGTCTTTTGCTTCATGACATTGGTTTTAACCCCCACAATATTACAATATTACAATATTACAACCCCCACAATATTACAAGACTCTTTGCACTTTCTCTGTTTATCATCTGTCTTTTCTGTATCTTCCAGCATTCAAAGATTGGTCATCTAGGCAAATGCTGCTCTTTTGATTTCATAGAGTCACTTCTTTTTAGGAATGCTTACTTCTCTGTGGTTACTGTTCATCTGATAGGTCTCTCTATTGTTTAGCTGAAGATTGAGCTGCAGGAATGAGTTCAGTTTTAGGCTTGAAGGCTATCTAAGGGCCACTGGTTTTTATCAGACCAGCACGTCTCATCTGATTTTTGTTATTTTGAATTCTGCTTCATCTTTTGCTCTCAATCTAAAACCTCCTTTGAAGTTCACTTTTGGAGGAACCGACAGACAGGGCTAACTGGACACTATCCAGTTCTCCTGGTCTCAGGGTGGCAGAGGCTGGAATCCATGCCTTTCCTTTATGAACAAGAAGGGAAGAAGCCCCCTCTACAACGCACCCCCCCCATGGTGTCCACTGTACCAATGTTAAAATCTGGTCACTTTATTAAGCTAACCACAGATTCTTTTCAATTTCACTCTGCTTTTATTTTATTTTTAAACATAAACTTCTTTTTATTATCTGGTTGGAAAACTGGACTGGGGATGGGAAGGTATTGGTGGGTTTCCTCCTCCCCCGCTGCTCTGCCTGCTTGACTTTCTAGACACCTTGAGCCCCACCATAGGGCAAGTGGAGGGGGAAGCTCCGGGGTTTCTGAAGCTCCAGGAGGGCGATGAAGGACAGACAGCATGTTCAACACTCATTTGGGGAAGAGGATGTGGCACTGCACAATCCGCATGTGGACAGGCTCAGCTCAAAGATTTGGGTCTGCAGGAGCTTCTCCAGGAAACCATCGATCTCCAGCCCAGGATATAATCTAGAGATGTCTTGATCTCCGCCAGCACTCAGATGTAGGCCAGCCTCCACCACAGCATGCTCACCCCGCATCAGCGGCTCCTGGGCAGCTTTGCAGAGCTTGGTCAGAATGAACAAGATCTTCCAGACCTTCGTGTTTGTGCTGAAACCCATGTTCGGCAATCAATTTCAGCTTTGGGTGCGAAGGATGAGGTGCAGCCAACGCAGATGTCCGGCGCCATGGAGAACGGGCATGGGGCTACCTCTGAGAGCGAGTTGTCGGCTGGATCTAGCACCAAACCTGGACTGGAACCAGCACCAGGACCACCGCCCCTCCCTAGCCCGCAAGCAGAATGCCTTCAAGGGAGGACCAGATTCATGCCAGCACGAACGTGGAGGACGCGGGGAGCATGTTTGCTGGTGACCTGAGTTGGGACACCAGTAAAAAATATCTGAAAGACTATTTTAGCAAATTTGGAGAGGTCGTTGACTTTATAATATAAATGAGGATCCTCACACTGGACGGTCAAGCGGATTTGGATTTATTCACATTTTTCCAAGATGCAACCAGCACAGAGAAGGGACTAGACCCAAAGAAGGAACGGCCTGATGGTCGGGTTACTGTACCCCCAAAAGGCCATGGCCATAAAGAAGGGCCCAGTGAAGAACATTTTCGTTGGGGATTTGGATCCAGAGGCCACAGAGTTGCAGATCAGGGGGTCCTTTGGTGAATTTGGCAAAGAATGAGGCCATTGAGCTTCCCATGGAGCCAAAGTGGAACAGAAGGCGAGGCTTTGTGTTCCTCACCTATCAAGAAGGGGAACCTGTGGAGAAAGTTCTGGAGAAAAGGTTCCACACTGTCAGTGTTAGCAAGGGGGAATTCAAGGTGGCCCACCCCATAGAGGCCTATAGGAGTAGCAGCAGTACGGCCTGGGAGTCCATGGAAACTCCCAGCGAGGGACCAGAGGCTGTGGCAGTGGTGGCGTTAGTGGGGGTCAGGGGAGCATCAAGCGCAGGAAGAGCCATCGATGCAGGGGCCACCAGACCAACTACAAGCCATAGGATAGCTGACCGCGCCGCTCCACTCAGCTACCAGTGAACACAATCGTGGACCACATTTCACTTGGCAGACTTTCTATGACCGGTCCCATCTACACCTTATTTTAAATCCCGCTTCCTGGAAAGCACTCTCCCGTTTACTATTTCCAGAGCTAGTTGTGTTAGCAGCGTGTGGTGTATCAGCTGCCGAGCAGGATTGTAGGCGAAATTTAATGCCACCTCCCCCAGAACTGGAGGGTAGGTGTGCTCCCTGCTGCCACTCTGTAATCTGGGCCTAAGGACCCTGGTGGTAAAGAGTAAACTTCTATCTTAGGAAACCAGTGTCACCTTTTTTCACCTTTGCATTTTATATTATTTGTGACATACCTTTCCTATAACCGAAGTCTTAATTTTACGGTTCTTTTGGATACCTTTTGGGAATCTATTGTATTGTAATGTATTTTACACATATCCTAATTTTGTCAGGACCTGGATATGGAAGCTTTCCAAGCTGTTGAAATAAAAATTTAAAGGCCCAAAAAAGCATGGCATGGGTTCCCCCACTCATATCAGTCTGACTTGCTTTGAACTGGATTTGCTTGCCCAATGTGAAGAAAGCAATATTATGCAATTTTTGAGCCTCAGTTCCCAAAGCAGCTTCCCCATAGGCTCCTGTGGCGCACTATGACATCATGTGAAGAAGCTCAGTCTCAGGTTGGGAAACACAGGTCCCCTGGAGCAGCTGATACCCAGTAATCTAATAAGCGATAATGCCAAACTTCCAGACATGTGAGTGAGGCAGACACTCATGGACCGTCCAATTCCAGTAAAACCACCAGACAATCACTGTCACATCAATGACTCAGATAAGACTAGAAGAACTTCCCCTTCTTAGCTGGGTTTAGCTCATTTCCAAGCAACCAAAAATATGAGCAAATAAGTGATTGTCTGAAACCTCTAAATTTTGGATGGTTTGTCATTCAATAATGAAAAAAGGATACAGTAATAAGAGAGTATACCTAGTAGTAACAAAAACTATGTGTTCTGCTTCTACCCAGTCGTTTGGTGGGAGTTACAAATATATGGATAGGATACTCCTATCAAATAATTTCCCTTCACCACAATAATGAATTTCATCTAAAAATGCTAAAGAATTGCCCAAGAAATATAGAGCGAAGAAAATAATAAGGAGTTACTTGGACATGTAGTTAATAAAAATCCTGTAAAGCTGTATTATCTTATATGGCATCCCTCAGTCACACATGACTAAGCAAAAATTAACAAAATAATTTGCAGTCAGGAAAACCCTAGATAGGGTCACTATGAGACAGAATCGACTTGATGGCAGTGGGTTGGGTTTGGGATGGGTAGTAAGAATTGTTGCCTCCTCTTCATATGGCATTAATTGGAGTTGTTCAAGTCAAATTAGAGGATTCGCTGGGAGTCTGGCTCACTCCCAGGGCTATAAGAGTGGAAGTTCTCTTCATAGGGTTTCAATGGCTGATGTTTTAGCAGTAGATCAACAGGACTTTTTTCCAGCATCTCTCTAGGTAGATTGAAAATGGCTAACCTTTGGGTGAGCAGCAAGTACTTGATCCTCCGTATCTCCTAGGGATTTCTAGATTAAAAAAAAGACTTAACTGATACAAAAGAGAAATAAAAACACCAACAACCTGATTGCATAAGCAACTAAGTATAAGAAATTATAAGCTAGTTGTGAGACAATAGTTAGATATTTGGTGATATTTAGTAATTACTGCTACATGTGTATGTGTAGTAATAGTGTTATGATAAGAGATTCTTAAAAAGAGTTTGCATCTTTAAGTGGTGCACATTGAAATAATTATGGGTGAGATGATATGATACCATAAGTGTACTTCAAAATATGCAATTGAGAATAGGTAGATAAAAGTGTACAGGTGCAGAGATAAAATGAGATTGTTCATGAGTAGGTAGTAAGTGAGATCAAGTAATTGGGATAGGAAGGGGTTCATAAATCTATTCTTTTACTTTTTAATGTGTTTGAAATTTTCTATTTAGAAGTGGTAGTAGCAGAAACAGGGTCAAGATATATACAGTTTGTGGGACAAGGATTTGATTTCCTCCCTGAACTTTTAAAACTTCCCTCATATAGGTAAACATCAAAAGTAAGAGCAAAGAAGAGATGAAAAGGGATGGAGGAAGAAACCACTATATTACATTTTGATAAACATTTTAGCATGATTTTACTGTTAAAATGATGTGCCTGGTTATTATTTTGATGAGCAAAAAGAAAGAAAGAAAGAACTAAGATCTAGAAACAAGCAAAAATAAATTGAGTTGGTTTTTGTTATTTTTCTGCTGAAGATGCAATTTAGTTTAGTAGTATAAAATTTATACATTTAGAAGAACAAATTAAATGGCAGCATGAAGAAGAAGTGGACTAAATCCCACTGTGGAACATGGATTTCTTCTGATGAAGTTCTATTTTATTTTGCTTCCTTCCCCCTCCCCTGGGGACATGTTGTTAACGTCATTCTAAGGGGTTCAGTTTTCTCCTTCCTTTTTTGCCTGTGTGGGGGAAGAAATAAGAGGAGGCTTCTCCTTTGGGACAGATCAGCCGCTTTTACCTCTGTGATCCAGTGAAGGGACCCATAGGCCAAACTAGATTTGTTTTGTGTCCTTAGTCATCTCGTATTCGGGGGTATGGAGTTTCTATTTATTTATTTATTTTAGAGCTTCTGTCTTAAGCCCAGTTTCTATCAGAGTTTTATATTTTAAGAGCTGAGAACATATGCCAAGCTGTTACTAAGAAATGTATTATCTCTTACTTTGCTATTAATTGTTGTTTGGCTTAAGCCTTGGCAAGAAGCCCAGAATGAACAAAGAGTGAATGGAAACATGCACCTTGGTACCAGTTTGCTCTTTGATACTAAAGCCCAGCTCTGATCTCTGACACTTGCCATAGTTACAAGCTACACAAACATACCTCTCTGACCTACTATTCATAAATGTTCCCTCAGATGCCTAAATATCAGATAATTTGGGGGGTCTTGGCACTCCTGGAGAACAGACAACATGATAACACAAGGCAAGTGTGATGACTTGATCATCAGTAAAGGCTAATTTGAAACGGTTCATTGAAGACGCTTGTGTTCTAAATGAGCTCAGTTCCTCAAGTTTCCAGGTTTAAAGCCATCACCTTTAAAGTCAATCCTTTGTGTAAATGCATGCTATCTCAAGAAAATTTTTGCTAAAATACAAATGCATGAATTTAGAGAAAGAACACATCAATTCAGCACATGCACAGATTACTGAAGACAAGGCTCTCTCATCAAGTTATTTGAGAGTAGTTACAAAATAGTACTTTTGTGCAGCACTGTGTCAGGGAAGGTCTGAGTGTAAGAAAACTGGATGGAAGAAAAGCATGGTCAATTGCTTGGGTAGATGTTCTGAGTAGACATGATCGTAGCAGGAAAGAGGCTAGCAAAATGACTCAAAGAGCCTAGACCAGGTGTGTCCAATGCGACTTTCTATAATGATGAAAGTCATCTGTATTTGCATTCTTCAATATTGAAGCTATTAGTCGTAGGTGATGACTGAACATTTGAAATGTAGCGAGTGTAACTGAGTAGCCAAATTTTAAACTTTACTTCATTATCATCTATCTATCTATCTATCTATCTATCTATCTATCTATCTATCATCATCATCTATCACCTATATATCTTTCTATCATCATCATCATCATCATCATCATCATCATCATCATCATCAAAGAGCTCTGCTGGTATAGTTGGCTGGTAACCATAAGATCAGTGGTACAAATATAACATATTCTCTGAGGAAGAAAGACAAGGCTATCTATTTGTATAAAGATTTAAAACTTCAGAAATTCCAAGGGACACTGCTACTCTCTCTTTAGAGGGTTTTAATGAGTTGGAATCAATTTGATGGCAGTGGATATCATCTTCTCAGTGTTGGAGAAGAATATCATATGCCAGAAGCAGTATCACCAGCTTCTAGAAATAAGCCTGCTTAAGAGTGATTGGCTAGATTATAAATTTGCTCACTTCTCTGGCAAGAAGTTCAGAAGCACATCTTTGAACAGTTCAAAGTATGCCCCAATTGGAAAAGCCACTGCAAGATGAGGTCCAGGTCTTTACAACACAAGCCCTTGGTTTGGTCAAGACAGAGTCAGCTTCAGAGTCATTCACCAACTGCCTGTTCTTTGATATCTGCCTTCTCCAGTGTGCTAGAGATGGTTTGCATGATGACTTCCAGAGTTATCTCCAAGATTGGAAAGTTGTCTTGTCCATGGATTGGAATGTCCTTAATCAAGATTTTATGCAGCTTCCTAACCTAATCTCAGTTCAACACGCTGTGGTACATATACTATCTGGTATGACTTCTCTTCTCTTCATTTTGTTAAGGAGATCAGAATGTGGAAGAGGAGGTAATAGAGGTGGGACCTTGGTTGGCAGCCTGTAGCAGAATGTCACCCCATTACAGTCACTAGACAACACAGTACACATTCCATCATTGCTTCCATTTACTTTAGCTATTCTGTAACTATGAGCATGCTTCAGAGTCTCTTCTGACATCCACTTTGGTCTAGTTTTTACTTTTAGTCTTTTCAATGACATTTTGATGTTTTTCAGGTATGATGTTCATGATGTCATTTCGCAACTCCTTTGGACCCAGGCCATTAGTACTTAGCGCATCAAATCTGTTCTTGGGTTGGTGCCAAAATTCAAGTAGGATATACTCCATCATATTTTCTCTCTCTTGGATTTCCTTTAATTTTCTTCAGCTTAACCTAAACTCTGTGTGAATAATCGAAGGTCTGTTCTACAGTTGACCCCCGGTCTTGTTTTGTTGATAGTATGGAACATCCACATAGCCTCTTTTCACATACACAGTCAATTTGATCCCTGTGTATCCTAAAGGATGAGGTACCTGTGGAGAGCTACCCTTTATGTGGCTTAAAGTGGTATTTCCAATGAATAAATAGGCCATTAGTCTTGAAAATGCTATCACAGACTCTCTTGCATAGTTTCTGCCCCAATGAATGCTGTGTTTATTCAGTTACTGATACTTCTTTGATTCAATTTTCATATTCCAATCACCAGTACTTATAAATATGTCTTGATTGTTTTCACATTGGTTAATTGCATTTACCTTTGAAATATGTTTAAAAAAATGGAGGGGGGAAAGAGGAGCTTATACCAAGGGCTCAAGTGGAAAATATTTGGAAATGAATATGACAACATGTGTACAAATATGCTTGATACAAATGATGTATTGAATGTTATGAGTGTTCCCAATAAAATTATTGAAGAAAACCTGACATGATAAGTTAGAATAAAAAAAGAGATATGTTGAAATATTCTTAGTACTTTATATATCATAAAATTTACATTGGTTCTGTAAATTTAAAACATTTTGTTATGTGGTTTTGGGTCTTATCTAAATTTTATATAAAAAGCATGCCACTTTGTTGTTTAGATGTTCATCAACAAAGTAAAGTTCCAATTATACCTGATTTCTATAGGTTGAATATACAGTCCATTCCAATTTTCAAAGCTCATGTAGGGTTTTCCTGATTTCTCCTCTGTGTGCACCACTGTGGCTAGTCTGAGTCATATTTTATCTATCCTGGAGCTAATTCTCAAAACCTTTGGTATGCTGTTTCTTGTCAGAGCACAAGAATTTATACATAACTGTAAGGAATTATTTTTTAGTTCCATTCACTTTGTGATCTCACTAACACGTGCTGACTCCCAGGATCTCCTCCACATCCCTTCACCCCATTTCCTGGGCCAGAAAGCTCAGATTTTAAGTTCTCCATCTTTTGTACACTTTCCACAACTGTCTCTACCTCCAGAGACAAGTGGGATTGGCAGAACTCCTGCCACATTCTTGGTATCACTAAGAAAAAGACCATATGATCAATGAGAATAGTTCCTTCCTTTAGTGCAGCTGCAGCTGCCCTCACAACCTCCAATATAACCACTGTAAGATTGCCCAGGAACTGGGGAGACTTACATCTTTCAAAATTCTAACTCCCCACTAGAAAAACATACCACTATACTTAAAGGAAGATAAGATAATTCAACATGTGCAGCACATCTGCACCATGTCTAATATCTTATCAATAACAAGAAATAAATTGCTAGATAGTCACCTGGAATTTGGTTTTAAGTTTTATTTGTTGGAAGGTTTGATAAGGCACTGAGTAGAAAGGAAAAAATGTTTATCCTGTCCAATTTGCTAGACTTCAGCCTCTTCTTCTCTATAAAAGGCAGCAACTTTAATCTGCACCAAGAACTATTGGCATTCCAGTTGTTATTTTCCAAGGGGAACTTAGAATCAAATGCTATCCTCTGACAACTCAAACCAACAAACCTGCCACTCTCTCCTTGAGTTTCAGATGAGTCACTAGCCTGGGAAATAGCATTAATAGAAAAGATTTAAATTATGCCCATTGTAACTTCCTTCCAGTTTTTACCTTCTTTTGGTCATTTTCCAGTGACTTTGGACACCTTTATCTTTTTCCGAGTTTATAAATTATTTGTGGGAGAAGTTATCTAATATAAGATACAATGCTATCACCACACCAAAACTGACAAATATATTCATCCATTAATTCATCTAAAACTTTAACATGCCAGTATTTTGCTACATTCATTTTCTTACTTTTTTCCTTTTATTTATTTTTTTGGACATCACTGCCCTCTGGTGGTGGGAGTAGAAGGCCCAGCCTTGCTCCTGGAGAGCTGCTGCTGGATTTGAAACTCCAACCCAATGGGCCACAGTCCTGTGCACAACCACTATGCCACCGGGGCTCAGCCCACATTTTTCTTTTTATAAAAGAACATTTTACAGAGTTGAACTCTCTTTGTCTCATATTCTAAATCCTATACTCTTTCCTTATTCCTCAGAGGCAAGCAATATTTCATGATTGACAGGAGTCATTCTCTTCATGCTTCTAAATATTTCCTGCATATGGTTTCTTACTATAAAAGCATATACTGCAGTGCTCTGTAACATTCTTGCATTACCCCAATATATCCATATAGTAGAGCTAATTCATTCATCAAACAGATTATGTTAAGGCTGTGGGTGACACTGTATTGAGATTAAGCTATCAATCACACAGTCTGTGGTTCAAACTGACAGGTTGTTCTGAGGGAAAAAGATGAAGCTGCTTGCTCTCAGGAGGATATACAGTCTCAGGAGCCTTATAAAGGGAGGGGTACTGTGCGTCTGAATTGACCAAATGACAGTGGGTTAGTAGTTTGCACTGTTGAATTAAGATTGGAGACATGCTTGATCTGTGGGGGAAGAGTATACTTTCTATTTGGCAAAAATATAATGAAGTTTTAGTCTATCTATTCTGGGATCAAAAAATTTGGGGCAAGGAAAAGCTGAGATAATTTCTAATAGGAAAACATTTACCTATTGTGGACCATATTGTATCTTTGCAAATTTTAGGATCACTCTCTGATGAAGAGGGAAAGCAATGAAGGCAGAGGGCCACTTTGGGATGCTTCCCTGTCCAGGAGGCAAGTTGTATCCTGGCATGACTGTTAAAGAAAAAGATGAGGCAGATCCAGTGAAGATACATAATGAATTCTCTTTCAGAGTAGAAATAAGTGATAATCAATTTTAAACTTTGTTTGTTTTAGTTTCTCTTTATATCACTTAAGTCTTCAGCAAACTTTTAGTGACCACCCTAGTCTGGACTGTGGAGTAATATAGGAACAGACACCCGTTAGCAGCTGACTGAACTGACAATGGACACAACAACCAATATTATTTGATGTGTATATGTCATCACTCATACATGCTTGAAGTTGGGGGGGGGTTGTCCTCATAAAAAATGTACACCATCGATGTGACATCCCCTCAGAGGGAGGAGAAAAGCCAGTCAGGGTACAGTGTACCAGTGATGAAATATGTAACTTTCCTCTAGTTCTTAAATGCTTCCTCCATCTCATTATCATGATCCCAATTCTACCTTATAAAGCTGGCTAGACCAGAGGATGTACACAGGTACAGAGAGGAACTGGAAACATGGGGAATCCAGGACAGATGATTCTTTCAGAACCAGTTGCAAGAGTGGCGATACTGGGTGGATGGAGGGAAGGTAGGGTAGTAAGGGAAAACTGATTATAAGGATCTACATATAACCTCCTTCCTGGGGTATGGACAATAGGGAAGTGGGTGAAAGGAGACATCAGACAGTTTCTGATATGACAAAATAATAATAATTTATAAATTATCAAGACATAATTAGAGAGGGGAGAGCATGGAGGGAGGGGGAAATGAGCTAATACCAAGGGCTTAAGTAGAAAGACAATATCTTGAGAACGATGATGGCAACAATGTACAAATGTGCTTTGCATACAATGGATGTGATGCATGTATGGATCATGATGGGAGTTGTATGAGCCCTCAATAAAATGATTTCTAAAAAATGAACACCATGGTGATCAAGTGCAATGGAATATTTTGGTTATTATCATGGGTTTTTCAGTATTACTCAGGATGACCCCTGAAGACTGGACTCCTTGCAATGTGCTCAGCAAAAGGGAAGACTCATCCTGAGAGTACAAAGCAAACATTGGCACATTTTCCACTTATACCATTTAATTTTAAAATGCCCTGAAAAATGTAGCATGATGCAATGGAGCAGAGAACCAGTGGAGAGGTCTAAGAACACAACCCCAATCCCAACTACTGGGACAGCCGCCTCTCTCCAGGGGAGTTTGCCCTGGAGGACAGCACTAAAGTTGCAGCTTGGGGAGTGAGATATACCTGACCAGAGCACATGAGAACAAGTGAAGAGAGAGGAAGACAGAATGGAGTGCATCCTGGCCCACTGAGCCTTCAGGATGATATTCCTAATTAGAACAGTCGATGCAGAGAGAGGATGATATGGCTGGTCCTACTATGAAGTATGACTACCCTCGCTGATCCAAGGCCTTTCGGGGTCAACAATGGAGAAACAGGGTCAGGATTATACCCTGTCTGACTCAACCACACCATGGCAAAAAACTAAAGATGTGCAACAGAGCACGGAGTTCCAGATGGAGTGACAAGGATATACTTTGGGGCCAGGGTATGGCACCACATCCAACTCAACCAGGGGACACTCCTGGAGGTCATTGAACAGACCTTGAACTATTTATAGGTTTTTATATTATTATAATTCTTATATTCTTACATATATATGTTGTGTTAGTCTGGGTAAGCTAGAGGAACAAATTTCATAGACATGCATATAGATCTAAGTAAAGGTACATATACAAGAGGAACAGGACATTGTGCCCAGTCCAGTTCAGAGTCATAAGTCCAATATTAACCCATATGCCTGATATCAGTCTATAAAGTCTCCTTCCGACTCATGAAGTCACAGGTCAGTGGGTGCGGAATCCCAGCGCTGGCAGGGATCTCCACATGGCTCCTTGCTTCCAGGGCTCAGGGTCCATCAACAGCAGAAGCAACTCATCACTGGCAGAGGTCTCCATGTGGTAGCCCCAGCTTCAGAGGTCTGGCGCCATCAGGACAAAGCTGTGTGGTTTCTCCGCTGGCTCCTCCAGCTTCTCGGATGCTGTCATCTTGTCTTGTCTGTGATTCATCATCTCTGAGACTAACTCTCAACAACTAGGGAGATGACTTTTCATTTTCATGAGGGAAATATCGTGAGATTTCCCAGAAGTCTCAGGAGAAAGCCATGCCCACATAGAGGCCTCATTGGCTACTCAATGGCTACCTCCAGATTAACAGGCTAGACTCCACCCCTACATCTCAATCATGAAATTAACATAAGCAGATGACTTCCACATATGTATACTGGACATTGGGGCTTTTGTTATTATTGATGTTATCACTGTTCTATTTTCTTTGGTTGCTTTATTTTAAGATGCCTTTTTGGTACATATTATTTTCTCTGCAGGTATAGCTAGATAAAATAGGCTGAATGAACAGTCTGGAGGTAAAAATGACAGGACTGATGACTCTGGGGGGACATAGGAGAAGGGGAGGGGGTGGAAAGGAGGTGGTGTTGACCGGCCCAGGGATAAGGGAACAACAAGTTATTGAAAATCAATAACAAGGAGGGTATGTGAGGTCCGATAGGGATTGATCAAGAGTAATGCAACAGAGAGAAAATACTGAAACCCAAATGGAGGTTGAGCATGATAGTGGGACAAGAAGAAGTACAAGGAAATAGAGGAAAGAACTAGGGAGTAAAGGGCATTTATAGAGGTTTAAATACAGGCATGTACCTAGGTGCATATAGTTATATGTGACAATGGGAAAATAGATCAGTGAGCATATACTTATAGGCAAGTAGGACAGTAGCTGGGCATTGGCTCCCCACTCAAATACTTCCTCAGTGCAGGAACATTTTATTCTATTAAATTGGCACTCCATGATGTGCACCCTCCTGACACGATCATTGAAAACCAATATGTGCATAAGCAAACGTAGTGAAGAAAGCTGATGGTGCCTGGCTATCAAAATATCTTATGCCTGGGGTCTTAAAGGCTTGGAAGTAAACAAATGACCATCCAGCTCAGAAGCAACAAAGGCCACATGGAAGAAGCACACCAGCCTGTGCGACCACAAGGTGTCAAAGGGATCTGGTATCAGGCATCAAAGAACTAAAAATTATAGCATTATATGTGAGGGAGTGCAGATTGGTGACCCAAGGCCCATCAACAAGTGAAGCGACATCCTCTGACAGAGGAGTTGAAGAGAGGAGATAAGCCAGTCAAAGTACATTGCAGTAACAATGAAATACACAACTTTCCTCTAGTTCTCAAATGCTCCCTCCAACCCACTATCATGATCCCAATCCAGCTAGACAAATCCAGCTAGATCAGTGGATATAAACTGGAGTCAGAAACATGGGGAATTTAGGATATAAGATACCCCAGGGCTAGTGGTGGGAGTGGTGATACTGGGAGGGTGGAGGGATGGTGGAATAGAAAGGTGGAACTGATATCGGGGATCTACATAGAACCTCCTCTCTGGGGTAGGGACAAGGGGGAAGTAACTGAAGGGACACATTGGACAGTGTACAATATGAAAAAGTAATAATTTGTAAATTACTAAGGGTTCATGGGGGGGGAGGTAAGTGAAACTGGGGGAGCTGGTACTGTGGGCCTAAGGGGAGGGAGGATGTTTTGAGAATGATGATGGCAACAAGTGTGCACATGTGGCCTGCATACAGTTGATGTATGTATGGATTGTGATGGGAGTTGTATGAGCCTCCAATAAAATTATATGTATATATATATATATATATATGCCCTCAAATTTGCAATGTGGTACTCAAATTATAGCAGACATGTCTACAAGGAGATTTTCTATACAGTCTTGAAAATAGTAGTACTTTTTTATCTCTAAAAGGTCTTGGTTCTGGGATGAAGTAACAACTACATCTTTAATATCTACCAAGGGCTAATGACAAAACAAAAATTGCTTAGAAAAATCCAGGAGGAAGAAAACAATATCTAAATGTTAAATATATTTTAAAACATAAGTTTTAAGTGAATTATCAGCATTGTGATGAACTTCACTGCATTATTTTCTACAAATTATTTCTTATTGGAGATAGTGTGAAGCATTCATGTCTAATGTTCACATTTTTTACCCTGCACTAATGAATACTAAATGAGAGTTTCAAAACCTGTTGGGTTTTTGATTAAGAAACAACAACAAATTTCAGAATAGTGATTTTCATCTTTATTTTAAATTAAATGAATAGTCCTTATGTAAATGATGATTAGAATCATTAGTTATACCATCTCTCTGATTTCCAAAGTATTTTTCGTAATTGAACAAGGATGCCAATTTCAAAAAGACAAAAATTAGTCTTTTATAGATAAACTGTATCTTTTTTTCTTAAATGATAATATTACTTATATGTATGGTACTCATAGAAATCTCAGTTTAAGGGTTAGGGCTAGGGGTAGGGATAAGGATAGGGCAAGGGCTCTTGCTGGGGTTAGGGTTAGGAAAAAGAGAAATCTGGGTTTAGATTTCAGCCTTCCTGATCAGTAGATTTTTTTTAACAAATGAAAACCCTTATTTTTCTTTTATACAGTTTTATATGTATTCGAGGCTTGATTATTCGAATTGCACCTCCAATTCTCTTTACAATGTAATTGAACCGAATTGAAGTTTATGTTGTCCCGAATTTGCATTTTAGCAACTCTTGCCCAGTTTATAAATATTAAAGTAAAGAAAATATACATTAGACTTACTTAACCTCTTTAACTCATAAGCAATAACTAAGATAAGGCTTGGTGCTTTATGGAGGAAATTTCAGTTTCTCTATATTCTGTTGAGAGATAACAAACACAGCCAGTTACTCTTGAACAGACTCTGACTCATGGCAATAACATGTTAGTCAGACAAGAGCTAAGCTCTGCAGGGTGTTCAATAGTTGACTTCTTAGAAGTAGATCACCAGGCTTTTTTCTTCCAAGACACCTCTGGGTGAACTTATTTCAATTAGTAGCCAAGCATAGTAACTGTTTGCACCACTCACGGAAATAAAGCTCTTGCTGAAAAGTTATTTAAAGTCATATCAGTTGTCCTTGAATTTTGGGTTCTGATAATTTTGTGATTTATTGGAAGTCAGTCAGCTTGTCAATCTCTTTAATTGTACAAAATATACATTTTAAATGATTCAGCATATAGTAAATGAATAAGGTAATTTTAGAAAGAGATGAAATTATGAGGAAAATTACTCAAGGGATGAGATGTGGGCTGTTGGATAGTTAAAGTAGAATGCCTAAAGGGAGAGAGGTTGGCGATGAGATGGGAGAGGTAGGCAGGTCCCATTACAGGCTAGGTTGCTATACAGTGGGCAAGAAAATGATGACCAAGATGTAGCAGAGTGAAAATTTATGTTTCAAAACAGAAAGTATAAAGACCCCCTTCATAGAAAACTCCATGCATTTACAGATGCTGTTTATAAGTACAGAGATGCTTTGAAATGCATATTTAGCAATATGCTAACATTGTAAATCTTTAGGTATTAATTTCAGGTGAGATTGATTTTTTTCTGTATTGTTTCAGATGTTTATAAGGAAAGCAAAGACATTTAAAATATACATTCATTTAAAATATCATTTCTTTTTCTCAAGATTTAGTGCAATGACATTGTTGTCATTTACAAGTTCAGGCAAGATAAGAAAGTGGATTTCTAAAGGAAGGTTTGATTTCCTTACTAAAGAACTGAAACAATTTATATGTGTGGTTGGTTACTGTTGAATACATTTGTTGTCCTGAGTTGTTGTTGAATTGGCAATCACTCACAGTGAATTATGTATAACAGAATAAAATGTTGCCTGAAGAAATAGCAGCTGCAAACATAAATCAGTAATCATTGACTGTAGAGATTTTTTTAAAGCACAAAAATCTAGAGTGTACAGAAAACAAACAAAAAAAATAGCCTCCTTATGACAAGCTACTAATATCAAAGCAGAGTTTTCCATACAACTGCATTTTTTCACCTTCTGAAATGTGTAATATGACTGATAAAACATCAAAAATAAGGATAATAGAAGACATGAAAGCATAAAAATGATAAACACTGTTCAAGTTACACATTAATTCAATTACTCATTCTTTCAACACAGATTTGACATCTGCACTAACCAAACAGAAGTTGCGTGCAGGATGTCTAGATGAATTAAATACTTGGGGAAGAAAAAAATGTGTCCACAAAGGAACCAGGAAGGTCATAAAGACAGAAGAGTGTTAGTGGGCTCATTATAGAATGGTCAAAGTCTGAATTTCAATAGGGTACTAAAGAAGGAAAGAAAGAAAAATCTCCTTATTGCAATCTTTTCTTCCTAATCATTTCCAGGTCTCTATCTGTGCTTCACTTACTCGCATTCACTTTCTGTTCCCATTCTAACATTTTTGTGATCTTCATGAAGTTTGGTACACAGGATTCACGTGGCCAGCCTTTTATTTGACAAGTGTAATCCCAAACCAAACTCATTCCCACCGAGTGGATGCACACTCAATGGTGATCCTATAGGAAGGGTAGAAGCGCCCCTGTGACTTACTGAGGCTATCACTCTTCAGGGGAGTAGAAAACCAACCTCCCACCCCCAATCCAACTCACTGCCATGGAGTCGATGTTGACACACGGAGATCCTATAGGACAGGGTAGTCCTTCTCCTGTGAGCTTTGAGACAGTAATTCTTTCTGGGAGGAAAAAGTCGAGTCCTGAGGAGGAGTGGTCAGTGGTTTCAAAGGGATAATCTTGCCGTTTGTAGGCCAATGCTTAATCACTACAGCACTGAAGATCCAGGACAATAGCAATCCTACCAAGGAAAACCAAAGGTGTTACTGTTTCACCATTGGACTGTTTCCATAGAGACGCTGATGAGAACTTTATTTTTCTATGTATAAAACTAGCTTGAGTTCCTTTCCAAATATGGAGAAAAGGCTTTCCTTCCTCTATTTCAATTAAGACAATATCTATCTTCTGGCAAGAAAGGAAGAAAAACATTAATCCTTTCCAGTTCATCATTATCAAGATGTGTATTCTTCCTCTCAAACAAAGATTCAATTCACATTTTCCTTATTATGACCTCCAGGTATTTTCCTCAATGTGGAAGCAAAGTTTAGAAGGGATTTTTAGTAGAAATGTCCTTCATAAAAGATTAGAATATGTGCAGTAAAAAAAGAAAGCTGTGTGCTCTTTTTGATGGTCTATCATGACCAGAGATTCCATTTATTATAACATATTAGTGATATTGATTCTTGAGGCTACTGTCTATACTTTCTCCCCTCCTCTTACTCCCTACTCTTCCAAATGTACTAGGTTAATGTTAGGGTAGGATCTTTTCTCTGTCATATGGAAGACTACTCTTCACTCTGCTTTTCCATTCTGTAATGATTGCCATTAACCTTTTGTTCACCTATTGGCTGCATGGACTTAACCTTGACTCTTCGCTATTGCCCCAGCTTGTGCTTCAGTTAACATGGCAACCATTGACAATCTATCTACCTCCCTCTTAGCTCATGTTTGAGCAATATTGTCAGAGGCTGGCTTTCAGACTTCAGTGGGCTATCCATGTAGAGCAGTGGTTCTCAACCTGGGGGTCATGACCTTTTTGGAGGGGTCGAATGATCCTTTCACAGAGGTCACCCGATTCATAACATTAGCAAAATTACAGTTATGAAGTAGCTAAAAATAATTTTATGGTTGTGGGGTCACAACAACATAAGGATCTGCATTAAAGGATCACAACATTAGGAAGGTGGAGAACCAGAGGCTGGCATGGGACTGCATGAAAATTGTGAGTAAAGGGAAGTGGAAAACATGAAATCTGTTTGCCATTAAGTGAGTATTAAGAACACAGGCATACATGCTGAGGAGGAGCTGTATGAGTCACCAGTGACTTTCTAAAAATCTACCCATCCAGACCTGCTCACGTTGGCATCAGGATGAAACAGATTTTCTCCAAAGACTGACTTTTACTATCCAATTCCTTAATGTAGCTGTGATGATTGAAATTACTTGATACACATATGATTTGAAGATTCTATCTTAAAGAGGTAAGTCCTTTAATTAGATTAGCTTGGCTCTGCAGGGATAGCAATGGGTGCTTTGACTACATTGTGGAACTAGGCATTCTCTTTGGCAAACTGTAATGACTGTGGTAGTTATACAATTTCATGTCAACTTGAAGATATATAAAACTGTAGGGGTGGAGTTTAGTTTGTCAATAAAGCGACAACCTGATTGTGGATGTGGTCTTCTCATAAGGAAGGTTCTGGGAACTACCTCCCCCATCCTTTATCTGATTTCTGCAGAGCCACCACCATTGGATCCATATGACTTTGCCTATGACCTCCCAGCATTCTGTATCATTGTTTGTGGTTGGGTGAGTCTGCACTAGTATCAGACTTAAAGACTTGAGTTTGACTGGGCTGGGATGTTTTCCTGATATTTAACTCTAAGTTATATATATATAACTTATATATAATATATATATTATATAAGTTACACATATAACTGTTACTGGCCTAACAGTGATTTTTTTTACTTTGAATTTTAAAGTAAAAGTAAAAATAGAAACACACAAAAATAAGTTAAATGCAATTGAACAAAGTTTATTTAAAAGTAAAATCTTTAAAACAGCATGGAATTAAAAGATAATGGAATTTCTCACAAATGTTTTTAAGCCTTTGGGTGTATTTTACAAATTGTGTTTCTTTGATACTAATCCATAATCCTTTGTCAAACACTGTTTAATTTGACTTTGGTCTTAGATTTTGGTGGAAAGTTGTCTTTTTTATCACCCCAAATCTCTTTATAAAGTTGTTGCAATGAATTGTGCACTCAGATGGTTTAGTTTGGTATTGAATGCCTTTGTAGTTTTCCAGAACTGGCATCACGCATCAAATTCCAAATAAGGGATTTTTTTGATACCTTCTTTCATAACTTATTCTTAAGTCTTCTAAGTCTTAAAAGACTTAAAAAGTTAAGTCTTTTAAGTTTTCTATCTTCTATGAAGATAGAAAAGCATGAAGGACATTCTATGCAGATCATGCAAAACACTTTTGTTTGATTTTAATCAAATGGGAGTTATTTTTCTTGCTAGTCATAATTAGATGATAATTATCTGATTCTCATTAATGATATATTATTAAAAATGAAATTTAATGCAAGTTCTTTCTTTTTTAATATAGATTCTATTGGGGCTCTTATAGCTCATAACATTTAAAAAATCATTTGTATTAAGCACACTTGTACACATGTTGCCACATTCATTTCTGAACATTTTCTACTTGAGTCCCTGACATAAGCTCTTCTTTCCCTCTTTTTTCTAGTTCTTTTTTTAAAATTCCAGCTCCTCATATTTCCCCTCTCTCTTCTCCTTCTCCACGAACCCCTAATAAGTTACAAATTGTTATTACCTCCCCACATCGCACACTGTCCAATGTGTCACCTCCCCCTCCGTCCACATCCTAGATAGGTCACATGCAGATCACCGAAACTAGTTCCCCCCTCTACTCCACCATCCCTCCACCGCCCCCAGTGTCACCACTCCCTCACTTAACATATTTTCAAATGGGCTGTGTGAAGTCAAATAATACTCATGCATGATTTAGATCAATGTCCAGAAAGAAAACATGCACATGCAAACACACCTTGCCCAAATTCTTATTTGGTGGTTGGGACCTTCCCTTGACCTCTGCCATCATTGGGTGTGTCTAACTGTAAATCCTCAAGCTCTTTCAAATTGTTTCCAGATTAGCTGGCAAAAGTTGATGCTGATTGCATAGCTCACACTTAGAGTTTATGAATGTAGTTTTACCTTTCCAAATGACAACCAAAACAATAACAAATGTGTGTGTGTTTTATCCCCAGGAGGACCAAAGTCTGCATTTCATGATGTCAAGGATATTAGCTTATATTGTAGGTGGACAAAACTAGTTTCTTTTGCTCATGTATTCTGCATTGAGTACCCACTGTATCCCATTAATCACTTCTAAGTATGATCATTTAAATTTGAAATGGTCAAAGTTAATATTGTAGTTTTCCTAAGACCCTTGTGGTATCCTCTGGATTTCATAATTCCTGACTACTCATCACTCCCTTCTCCACTGTTCACTTCCTTTCCTTAATCTGGGGCCATAGAATGCTCTTTTTGTCATGGAATTCAGCACAGGCTGCTCTACTATACTAGTTAGTGAGAATATCTGGAGAAAGAATTCTTGGCAAGAAGTGTCTGTATCACCCAGATAAATAGTGCATTGCGTGGTAACTCCAGTGGAGCAAACATCTTTGCTTCTACAATTAATTGAATATTTAAATTATTGAAAATGTCTTTTCTGAGCATTTTTTAATATAGAACTAGTGAATATAACTCAGAAAAAAATAAATAAATAGAATTAAATTCAAAGAGCAATGGTAGCATGCATTATCCTATAATAGATCTTCATATTTAATGGAAAATATTAAAATTAATGAAAAAACCTCTAAAATATTAAGGAATCCATAGACTTTTAATAAGTTTGCTGTCTAAGGAAAATTTATCATAAATTATAGGGTGCAATTGTTGGCCTATGGGTTGAGGTATCTGTACTTTTGGATATGCCAATTCACATTTGATTTTATTACATCTAGGAAGAGTACATGAAATATTGGTGGAAAGGATACAGACAGATTATGCTAGCTTGTGTTCATTTTCACTTCCCACAAATAATAAGTGGCAAATACAACTGAGGTTATGGCAAAATGTAATATCCAAGTAATCCTGTCAATGATAATAATCCTGTCTGCATTGATAATCCCAACATACAAAGCGGTTTGAATGAAGACGGACTAGGTTAAAAGTTAGTGTTCATCATACTCTGTTTATCTATTGCTGTTATAACAAAGTGAGCTGTGATTCTTGGAGTGAGATTTTTCTTTGTTGATATCATATCAAGACAGCAATGCTCACTGAAGCCTTAGACGACCAAATCTACCATATCCAATTGCCATTTGGCATATGTGATCATTATCATATGTGGGACAATGAATTACTTAATCTGATTCTTCTAGTCATAGTCTTTGCAGTGCTCACTAAATAACATGGTGGGCCCATAACAACAAGCTATATGGCAGTGGTTCTCAACCTGTGGGGTGTGGCCCCTTTGGGGGGTCAAACGAACCTTTCACAAGGGTTGCCTGATTCATAACAGCAGCAAAATTACAGTTATGAAGTAGCAATGAAAAATAATTTTATGGTTAGGAGGTCACCACAACATGAGGAACTGTATTAAAGGGTTGGGGTATTAGAAAGGCTGAGAATGACTGCTATATAGAATGTAGGGTTTGGTCAGTTTGCCATCCTACTGGGTCATTAAGAAAATAGAACTAAGAGAGTAGTTTAGTCAATGGAACAGCTAGAAAGTGGAGTGTTGTTGGCAGGTGGCTGGTTTGTGGTGTGGAATGTCTTTGGGCGCTTAATTAGAGTTAGCTGACCACAGAGCTAGTCTTGCTTTCATGTCAAATCTGATGGAAGATTGGAAGACATATCATTTGAGAATTTATTGGCAGAGCTAAGAGAGCTTTGTTGCACTGTCTGAGAAGGCTATGTGTCTGATGAGGCTGAAGAGCAAGTGAGGTATAGCTGTGGACATGACCGAGAATAGATACGCCTGACTGAAGCACTATATACTGAGCACTACAGATTCTGAATTGAGCGTCTAACTTTCCCAATAACCCCATAATTGTGAGTATTGTTTATGAGCTCCATGTTGCCATTGCAATGAATTACCAAATCCAGCAGAGCATTATAAAGTTCCTTGGGAGGAAGGATTGGTGCCAGACTGGAAAAGAAGGTTGAAGAGTATACATGCTTTTTACCTACCTCTGCCTCAGAGGAATCAGCCTTTAGGCTAGGGTTGATGTTGACTTTAAATCTCCTTTTCCCTGGTGAAGTCAGATGCTATCACCCACATCATTCTGACACACTTCACAATATAAACTTACTAAATGCTCTGAGTAGATAGGGATGACCTATGTCACAGCTAATAGAGAATAACTTTAATTGAGCAAACAAAAGGGAATGTCTATATCATCTATATCTATATCTATATTTATGTCTATATCATCTATATCTATATATCTTTCCATTCCCCACCTCCACTCCAGGTTTAGTAGAGTTAGGGCTAATTTTCAGAACACTTCCTGGAACGTAGAGAGCCTGTTTTGTGTGTTTATGTGCCAAAGGCTTTGTGAATGTTCAGTCTAAAAGCTGCAGGGAGGAGTATCACTTCCCTTTTAGCTTCTTGGCCGTTGGACTTACTGACGTTAGAGCAGGAGGGAATTAGCTGTCATGTGAAAGGGGAATAGTCTTGGGTTCGCTGGTAGGCGATGTCTTTAGACTTGTTCTCAGTAATAAATAATTGGGTCATCACTGTCTTCTAGTTTGTGGGGTGTGTGTGTGTGTGTGTACCTGGCTGTGTTTTCAGATTAAAGCCATCAGACTCTTTTTAGATGACTTGCGTAGGATGATTCTTTTCCTGTCTTTCTTTTCTTACAAGGTGATTTCTGAGTATTTTACTGGTTTTACAGCTTTTCTTAAACACATTGTTTTATTAAAGGCTTTGGAAAGTTCTGTAGTTCATAAACATTAAAAATTTTGTTTGATCCAAAAATTTACCCATTTTCTTTGGATTGTGAAGGTCACTTTTAAATAAGCACCTAATGGTAGTTTAGTTCTATATAGCATACTTAGGAAATACAACCCCAGACTAAGTCAATTGCTATCAATTCCATCTGACTCACAGACTAAGACTAAATCTTTATGGAAGCAGACAGTCTCATCTTTCTTTCATGGAGGGTCTGGGTTTAAACTGATGATAGCTGAGGGGTCTAAACAGACATTGCAGTCAATACTAACTCACGGCACCCCTTGGACTCCTTAGGAAATACTAGGTTAGACATTTTTTTTTCCTGAAGGAATTTGGATGTATTTAACAGTCCAAATGTATAGGGAAAATGTGAAAATGTAGTCTGGTACTTTCTTTTAAACCTAACTCAGTAAGTCCCTCTTCTCAAAACCTTGAGAAATCCTGAAAATATTGTTTCTATGTAAGTAGTAGCTAAAAAGATCTTTATTAAAGTTAAAAAATTGGCTAGTGTGTTTTTTTTCCTGAAGTAACTTAGAGTAATAAAAAAGTTCATTTCCCATTTTTTCTGCCATCTGATAATCACCAAAGCTTCGACCAAAATGAATTTTTTTTAAATCTAGGAATGGAAAAAAAATCAGAAATAAAATGTCCCTAAGGTATCTTGGTATTTCACAGGCATCAAATAACCAGGCAAATCCTTTTGCTTTTGGATTACACAGTTAAAAGAAATCGAGGCTCTTTTTATTTACACTAGAAAAAAAAGACTTGGCATTTTTTTGATTTTTGCTTGGTGTTGGAAAATGAAATAAAAAGGTGGTGGAAATGCTAGGACTATAAATTTACTTCTATAGTAGCAAGATTAGTAGTCCATAGCTAAATTTAAATTAGGACATGCATGCTGGAGCACTAATTAGTTTCCTAGTTAATTTTAGGATATTCAGCCACGAATTTCATGAATCTATAGACAACTGCTTATCATTTTCCCTCTGTAGGCTCTTCATAGCCAAGTAAGCAATTAAGCCACAACAAGCTCCAATAATTGATCTACTAAAGTCTCAGGAGCAAATGCAAATAAACAGTTACTGTGTTTGAAATTAAAGCCACACATCATAATACAAATAAATAGCTTTCTGAGTTGTAACAGAGCACAGTCATGAGTTGGAGTATCTGGATTCAGAATCAGGTGATACAGATTCATGATCCATATGATAATATATAGATGATAACTCTCCCCCCATCTCTTTCTTGCTTTCTTTGTCATTCTAGACCAAAACTTAGTTGGAGAACAAACATATCCCAGCCTGTCCAATACCACTGCTGCAGACAAAGTGTATGCATAAGCAAATGTGGCGAAGAAAGCTGATGGTGCCCAGCTATGAAGATATAGAGTCTGGGGCCCTAAAGGCTTGAAGATAAACAAATGACTGTCTAGCTGAGAAGCAAAAAAACTCACAAGGAAGAAGCACAGCAGCCTGGGTGAGCATGAGGTATTGAGAGGATCAGCTATCAGGTATCAAATAACCCCAAATCATATCATTGTAAATGAGGGAGAGTGCAGAGTGGGAATCCAAAGTTCACCTGTGGGCAACTGGACATCTCCCCACCGGGGAGGGGACAAGGCAGTCAGTGTGCAGTGTAGCAATGATGAAACATACAATGTTCCTCTAGTTCTTACCCCACCTCTCACTATAGTGATCCCAATTCTACTTTACAAATATGACTGGACCAGAGGAGGTACACTGCTACAGATAGGAACTGGAAATATAGGCAATCCAAAACAGAAGAAGCCCTCAGGACCATATTGGGGGGATGATATTGGGAGGGTGGAGGAAGGTGGGGTAGAAAGGGAGAACAGACTGCAAGGATCTAGATATAATCTCTTTCCTGGGGAATGGACAGAGAAGTGAGTGAAGGGAGATGTCAGAGGGTGCAAGATATAATAAAATAATAATAATTTATAAATTATCAAGGGTTCATGGGGGAGGAGGGGAAAATGAGGAGCATATACAAGGGACTCAAGTAGAAAGCAAGTGTTTTGAGTACCATGAGGGAAACACGAGAGAACCATGAGTACAAAAGTGCTTGACACAATGGATGTATTATCAATAAAATGATAAAAAAGAAAAATGATTGCCTTAAAAGTTGACAATTTTTTTGTTTTTAAAGAACAAAAGTATTAAGACACACAAAAGCAGAGAGACTAATAAAAGCAGAATGTCTATACTTATCAACCATTTCAACAATCACCATTATTGCACTCCTTGTTATATTCTCTCCATCCATCTTTTTTCTAGAACATTGTAAAGTCAATCCAGACATCATGCCATTTTGCATCTTGTGTCTCTGATATGGCATTCATCTTTTACAACCATTATTCCATTACCAAATTGTCACAAAATTAAAAACATTTTCCCAATATCCTCCAATGCCGTATACTTTTAACAGCCTTCTCTTACCCCCACATTCTTACCTTGGTCTAGCTCTTTGTCATCTCCATGAACTAGAGACAAGTGGAGAATGTTCTTGATATGGCAGAAAGCACCAATGCATACACTCAGACACTCAGAGTCAATGCCAATTCTGTAGGTCATGGTAGTTTCAGAGCCTGTAACACTTTAGGGAGTAGAAAGATCAACCTCTGAATTGCTGATTTTGCAGAATTAACTATAAAGGATAATCAAATATTTCCTTCTCATTTGACATGAAAATATGTCTATTTACATTTTTAAGTAAATTGCAGTGGTCTTAGTTGTGACAGGCCACTAGTTCATGTCTTCAATAAATTCTGTTTATTATTTCCTATTGTGTTCATCAAGAGCCCTGGTGACATAGTGGTTATGCTGGTTATGCTTAGGGCTGTTAACTGCAAGGTTAGCAGTTTGAAACATCACCACTCTTGGGGAGAAAGCTGATGCGGATTCCTCCCATAAAGAGTTACAGTCTCAGAAACTCACTGGAGCAGTCCCACCCTGTCTAATTGGGTCACTCTGAGTTGACATTAAGTCAACGTTGGTGAGTTTTGTTGTATTTTTACTGTATGTAATGTATCAATTGTAATGAAAACAGAATAATAATGCATAAAGCACTTATGAAAACTAGACTCCAGTGGAAATTCAGAAGCAAACTATTATTATTATTATTATTATTATTATTATTGTTGTTGATGAAGGTCAGAAGAAGAATTTAAGAAGACTTCTAGAATGTGAACAAATGGGAATGAAGAAAGGATGTTCTGGCAGGGGCTAGAGAAGGCCTCAGCAAAGGCATCAAGGTAGGTAAAAGCAATCAAAGTGAGACCAATCAGCTGAAGGTGATTCTCTTGAGGCCAAACTCCATGAAATATTGTGACGAGCTGTGCAGATAGGTGCGGGTATTACGTAATCACTCTGTAAGCAGAGATTCCAGTAACTGTTATCGGCAACTGCTGCCAGGAACTTCTAGTTCAGCAGCATGTTTAGAATGTCAAGACAGTGATTGTTAATGTGTGACCAACCAAGAACAGTGAGACACAGTAGAGGCATCTGGTTCAATGTGATGACATAATCATTAATCCAACAGGATAATATTTGACCTCTGAGTTCCACATAGTGAATAGTTTAAGAGTAAACCACACTTCTGTTCATTTAAGCACAAGAATAATTTCTCTGCCATCTTGAGAGGCTTAAGATGTACAGATTCCAACTAAGTACAGTTTCTTTTATTGTGAATTTGAGTCCTCTTTCGACCTTTCACACAACAACTTCATTTGATGATTAATTTCTTTTTAAGATTCAAAACATTAATGTTGAGGAAAAAGATCTTCTTGACCCACATTCCACATTTTCAGTCACTGTTAGGCTGGGTTTCAGAGTGGCTACACATTGTACTGAGATCTACTAGGTCAACAGATCCAAATCACCAGCTGCTCTGCAGGAGGCAGATGAAGCTTTCAATTTCTGTAAAAATACAGTCTCAGAAACCCACAGGGACAGCTCTTCCCTGCCTAAAGATAGCTATGTGTCAGAATTAACTCGAGGGCACTGAGTTTAGTTTTGTTTGGTCACCTTCTAAAGGATCCATGGTGGGCCTGCTGCTTAGTGCTTTGAACTCACCAGCACTCTGCAGGAAACAGATGAAGCTATCTGCTTCTGAAGACCTACAGCCTCAGAAAACCTACACAGGGTGGCTATGGATCAGAATCAACCCAGGGGCAAGGAGTTTCAGCATTGGTGTCATCCTTTAAGGAACGTGTCCAAAGATAAGGGACAATGTTGATTTAGGTTTGTACTCTTGCAGTCAGTCTTGTGCCAAAGTGTCGTGGTCCATGGTATGATTTATATCAAATAAATTTGATGTCTTAAGGCATTTCAAGAGGGCTGTAAAAAAATTCTCATTCTCCTCAGCATTATCTAGACATGCATTCTCAGCTAGCATTTATCATGTGCTTATTATGGGCTAGGTCCTCTGATAGGTGTATTTTATGCTTCTGATTTAATCCTCAATAACTCCAGGATAGAAGTAATATACTTACATTCATTTTAGATATGAGGAAATAGAGGCTTAGAGTGGATTAGTAATTTATGTTGGGCACACAGTTTTTAAGTGGTAGGCTGTTTTTTGAGCCATGCCGTTCTATTGGCAAGATAAAAGTCTCTGTGCAGGAATGGGGACCTGAGTACAGGCATGAGAAACAAGCTTTCCTTCTAACCCTCTGCCTTTTCCATTCCCCACTTGTTTTTCCTCCTGTCTCTTCATTTCTTGCTATTTTAAAAAATCTCAACTCCTTTAGCTTCCTTATTCATATATGCTTTTTCTGTTCCTTAATTTATCCGTTCCTTCCTTCTCGCTCATTTATTTGTTTGAATGCCTCAGGTCTGGCCCTCTGGAAAACATGGAGGTTCCCAGGTACTTGGATGATTAAAGGACAATAAAACGAAGATTTTCCACATTTGAATGGTGGTGTTGATGAAGGATGCCAGAAGATTGAACACATTTGTCTTGGAGGAAGTGCAGCCAGAATGCTCCTTAGAAGCAAAGATGGTGAGATTTCTCCTCTTTATCTTTGGTGGTGTCCCTTAAAACAGACATCATGCTTGGGAGAGAGTCATCAGCAAAGAGGAAGATCCTTCTCTAGCGGGATTGACACGGTGGCTGCAATATTGGGTTCAGACATATCAACAGATGTGAAGATGGCAAGAACTGGACAATGTGTGGTATCCCTGTAAGCTTACTTGCTGACACTTAACATGCGAAATTTACTTTGAGCAGACATCACCCGAACCTTCATGAATAGCATCACTGTAATCATTTGAGGATTTTTTACCCTGTCTCTTATTAGTATGGGAGAAGCTCATTCTGAAAGCCTGTGGTATTTAGGCTATGGTAGGGTTAGAAGATGTGACAAATGTGAGATATACTGTTGGAGTAGATGAGTTGGATTCAACAGATAATTTCAGTGTCATGAGCCCAGGCTACAACTGGAGATTTCTTAGAGCATCAGTCATCAAACATTTTTCTTTACATGTCACTTAAAATAATTTAGCAAAATAATGTACCATATCACACACTTGGATGATACCTATAATGTCTCATTCTATATCTAAATTATGGCAAAATATCATTTACAATGGGACATAGATGCTATTTTTATTTGCAATTAATGACTTATTTAGTGTATCTATAATTTTCAAGCTCTCTTTCCTTTTCTTTTAATCATTTTTTTTGGAACTTGTACAGCTTTTATCACAATCCACACATAAATCCATTATATCAAGCACATTTGTACATATGTTGTCATCATCATTTTCAAAACATTTTCTTTCTACTTGAGCCTTTGATACGAGCTCCTCATTTTCCCCCTCCCCCCTCTCCTCCTTCCCTCATGAATCCTTAATAATTTTTAAATTACTTTTTTTCATGTCTCACAGTGATCGATAGTTCCCTTCACCCGCTTTTCTGTTGCCTATCCCCCCTGGGAGGGGGATATATGTAGATAAGTGTAATCAATTCCCCCTTTCTCCCTACATCTTCCTCTTCCCCTCTGGGTATCATTATTCTCATTATTGGTCATGAGGGATTTTCTGTCTTGGGTTCATTGTGTTTCCAGTTCTTATCTGTAGTAGCCTACATCTTCTGGTCTAGCTGGATTTGTAAGGTAGAATTAGGGTCATGATCGTGCAGGGAAGGGGGGAGGGGAGAAAGCATTAAAGAACTAGAGGAATGTTGTATGTTTCATTGGTGCTATGCCACATCTGTCTGGTTCTTCTCTTCCTCGTGACCCTTCTGCAAGGGGATGTCCAATTTTCCACAACTGAGCTTTGGGTCTCCACTCTGTGTTTCTCCTCATTCACATTGATATGATTTTTTGTTCTGGGTCTTTGATGTCTGATACCTGAGCCCATCAACCCCTCAAGATCACACAGGCTGATATGCTTCTTCCATGTGGGCTTTGTTGTGTCTCAGCTAGATGGCTGCTTGTTTATCTTCGAGCCTTTAAGACCCCAGATCCTATATTTTTTGATAGCCAGGCACCATCAGCTTTCTTCACCACATTTGCTGTGCATCCATTTTGTCTTCACTGATAGTGTTGGGAAGATGGGCATCACAGAATTCTAGATTATTAGAACAAAGTATTCTTGCATTGAGAGTACTTGAGTAGAGACCCAATGTCCATCTACTACCTTAATACTTAGCATATAAATATATGTACATAGATCTATTTACCTATCTTTGTATATAAATATATTTACATATATACACATCTGTATTTAGACTACTATAAATGTCCTTTGTCTTCTAGTTCTTTCTTCTGTTTCCATTTACTTTATGATCAACTATCATGTTTGGCCTTAATTTGGGTTTCAGTAAGTCCTCTTGGCTACATTGCCCTTGATCAAGCCCCACCATATACTCTTCTTGTCATTGATTTTACATCACTTGTTGTTCCCTTGTTTCTGGGTTGGTTGATACACCCTTTCCTTTCCTCTCTTTCGCCCTCTCCCCTTTCCCCCTGGAACCATCAGTCCCATTGATTTCTTCCCTGGATTGTTTATCTTGCCTATCTTATCTAGATAGACATACAGAGACAACAATAAGCACAAAAACAAGTGATACCCAATCAGTTACATCTTATAGCAACCCTATGTTCAGCAGAATAAAACCCTCCCTGGCTCTATGCCAACCTCACAATTATTGCTAAGCTTGATCCCATGGTTACAATCAATACATCAATTCATTCCATGGAGCATCTTAGATAGCTCCCGTGACTGGTACTTCCTAATAACTTCTGTTGACATGTTCAAAGTGTTTTAGTTGATGTCTCACCATCCTCATCATTTTTTCTGTACTTTTTTCAACACATTTGTTTATTTTTCTAGCAGTTAATGACTTTTTTAATATTATTCATGAATTATGTAGTTCATATACATCAATTATTCCTCAGTCTTCCTTATTTATCTCCCAGATTTCACATGCACATGAAGAGCTTAAAATTACTATGGATTGGGTCAGGTACACTTTAGACTTTGAAGTGATATCTTTGCATTGAAACATTTAAAGAGATTTTTTGTAGCAGATAAGCCCAATGCAATTTGCTGTTTGATTTTTTGACTGCTGCTTCCATGGGTGTTTGTTATATATTCAAGTAAAGTGAACTCCTTGACAACTTTAATAGTTTCTCTATCTTGGTGTTGCTTATGGGTCTAGTTGTGAGGATTTTTATTTACTTTACATTGAAATGTCGTCCCTATTGATGGCTGTAGTAATTGGCCTTTGATAGTAAGTGCTTTAAGTCCTTTTTCTTTTCAACAAGCAAGATTATGTCATCATCTGTGTATCTCAGGTTGTTAATGAGGCTTCTTCCCATTCTGATGCCCCTTTCATCTTGATAAAGTCCTGTTCTTGTATTATTTTTGAAGCATACAGATTGAATATGTATGCTGAAAGGATTCAAACTTGGCACCCATTTTTCTTTATTTTAAATCACCACATATCCTTGTCCTATTGGAGAAGTGGTCTCTCTGTGTGGACAGATTCCACATGAGCTCAATTAAGTGTTCTGGAATTCCCATTTTTCATTGTGTTGTAATCCACACAGTTAATAAAACATGGGTATTTTCTGGGTATTCTGTGCTTCCAGACAAGATCCAACTGACATCATCAACGATAAGCCTTATGCTATATCTGCTTTTGAATTTGAGTTGCATAATTGGCGATTCCCTGCTAATCTACTATTGCGACCAATTAAAAATTATCTTCTGTAAAAGTTTACTCACTTGTGATCGTAATGAGTTTGTTTGAAAGTCTCTACATTGTAGTATCACTTTTCTCTGGAATGGATACAGAATGATCTCTTCCAATGAGAGGGCCAAGTAATTATCTCCCAGAATTCTGAGCACAGATCAGTGAGCACACCTAGCATTGAATGCTTTCCTTAAGGATCTCAATGGAGGGAGTCTTGTTTGGGACCAGGGCTTTCAATGGGGCTTAGACTTCTTCCTCGTTCATCATCAGCTCTTAATCCTGAGATGATTAAATACTGAAGAATTTTTTTGTTACAATGACTGTGTATTTCTTCTCTCCTCTTTTGATGCTTCTTTTGTATTTTGTCCATAGACTCCTTCAATGTCTTGTACATCTAGAAAATTTTAAATTAAAAAATTGCATTGCTTTAAGCATTTTTCAAATAGAACCCAGATGCCCTAGCAATCTTATACGCATCATCATCATCATC
>PVJH01016038.1:0-51643 GCA_004026705.1 Nesogale talazaci | reverse complement strand
ATGATGCATTTGATGTCTATATAACCTTATTAACATAGCAAAGAAAAGGTCACACGCAAACAGGCTTGCATCCAGGCCCAGGGCTACTAACAAAGAGACTGGTAGTTTGAAGCTGTCAGCTTTTCTGAGGGGAAAAGAGGCAGCAGTAAACATTTGTAGCCTTGGAAACCCAGTCGGGTAATTCTGTTCCGCTCCTCAGTCCTATTGTGAGTCAACATGGGTTTGGCACAGAGATGAGGATTCCACGACATATTTTGGGAAGACACACTTCAGTCCACGTTGTTTTTGTAGGGAGCCATAGGTTTGATGCCAACTCTTGGAAACCCCATGTGACAAAGCAGAATTTTCCCATTGAGTTTTCTAGGCTGTAATCTTTAGGGGTACCCTGCTGATGTTGGGTAAGGGTGAGTCTGTTAACTGAAATGTTGGTGGTTCCAGCCCAGCTGCTATGCTGCAAGAGATAGATGAAGCCATCTGCTTCCATATATATTCATAGCTTTGGACACCGTACATAGGGTCACACTGAGTCGGAACTGACTTGATGGCCATGGGCTAAGGCACTCAAGTCAGAAGAAACTTCCAGCCTAACATCTGATCTAGACTCTTGGAACTTGCCCAGACATGGAGACGCTTGCTTTTACAGCTGTGTGAGTCTCTTTCTTGAAGCAAATTCCTCCTCTCTAGACATACGTGACGCTCACTGGTGTTGCTTTTCTAGAAAATGCAGACTAAGATAACCCTTTTGGGAGGATGTTCTCCCCATCTTTTACAATTGAGTCCTCCTTCCCCTAGTTCTCCCAGGAAAGCTCAGAAAACCAGGAATTTATTTTTCTTCCTATGGCCATATCAATGAAAGAAAGCATACAAGTATTCTTCAGTGCCATGAAAAAAAATTGTTAAGCAACTTATCTTAGTTCAGTGGTTCTCAACCTATGGGTCACGGCCCCTTTGGGGGTTGAACAACTCTTTCACAGGGGTCACCCAATTCATAACAGTAGCAAAAGTATAGTTATAAGTAGCAATGGAAATAATTTTATGGTTTTTTTTGGGGGGGGAGAGTTCATCATACCAGCTGGAACTGTAGTAAAGGGTCCTGCCATTAGGAAGGTTGAGAAACACTGTCTTAATTAGCTTTAAGTGTGCATGAAAAACAAATACACAGATAAGCTTAAGAAAAAGAAGTGCCCCTGGCAGAGGCACACCTGGCCCCTTGGCACATCTGCTCAGAGTCCCTGTTTGCTTCCTTTCCTTTTACTGCCGCACTTGGTTCTGGAGGTGCCCTTCAGTTCAACTATGTACAGCATGCCCGAGGACGCGGCAGGAGTGATAAGAATAGCATTGGCTGTCCTTGTCCAAGTGACGGTGGATTTCCAGAAGGGCTTGTGGGGCATTTCTTTTGTGCTGTCTCTAATTAATACCGCTGGGATTAAATTTAATACGTTCTGAAGAGAAAGTGAGCACAAAGGAGAGACAAACACGTTGACACAGTGGAGTCAGGGACTGCCTCAGGACAAGATCTTCCTTGGGGTGGTTTAACTCGCGTCAGGACCTTGCGACGGAAATGAGGAGCATGAGGGAAAGACACAGGAGCAGGGCTCTTCTTCCCCGGCCAGGGCAGCAGCCACAGCTACCACGGCGATGGCAATGCGGTGCAGACTCTCTGTCACTCGGCATGTGCCCCTTGTCTGTGGATACCCAACCAGCATTCTTGGGCCCCAGGAAGAATAAATCACGACCTCACCCTCTAATGAACTTTCAAGTTTCTTCAGGGTGGCGCAGAAGAGACCGATAGAACAGGATTCCTGAACCAAACTTGACAGAGAGATTTTTGAAACAGAAAATAGGGTACAAATAATCTGGCCAGTGCAGGGGGGGTGTGGGGTGGGGTGGGGGCTGGGGGGAGGCCTTGCATAAAAGGTGGAGTGGAATGTGCAATGGAACAGGCAGACAGGGTAGAACAGGCCGGCGAAAAAGGCAATTGCTCTTGCTGCTCTGGGTTTCAGACCTCTCTCCCCTCCCCGGCCCTTCCCTTTCCCTTGGCTCCCTGGCTCCTCTCTCCAAGTTCAGCAGCAGCGGTGTCCTTGTGTTCTTTCACAGGATGCTATCACTCGTGGAGCACAGCTATTATTCGAGGTGATCGGGTGCTCCTCCACACATAATATCGATCATGTTTACACGGACATGTGCTTTTACAGTAGGAACACTCACTGTCCGTTGGCACAGTTAATCCCTAGACCCAGGAGCAGGGATTCTTGCCCAGTCGCACTCCGCACCCACATCCAACTTCTCATCTCATCCCAGGGAGCAGCTGATAGAAGCCCAGGGATCTCCTGGGATCTCGAGCATGTACTTTTCAAAGGCCCAGTTCTCCGCCTTCCCTCCTCACTGCAGTCTTCTGTTGCCCCTCCACACTTCATCCGTGGGTCTGGGAGACACAAAAGTGTGTTCTGGGAGTGGGTGCTGTTAGGCTCCGGCCTCCTCAGGTTGGCTCCTCCTTCCTAAGCACGTTCACCTCTCGACTTTCCCCCTCCCCCACTTTGTCAGGGTGCTTGTGGCTGTTTATCTGTGTGATGGTTTGGGTATGAAATGCTGTGTGGGGAGTGGGTCAGGAGGGGTTTCCAGTGGTGTCCTGGAGGCAGACTTAGGCAGACACTGATTCCTACTGTGATCCTTACCAAGTGCAATGAGTTGATTCCTCCCCCTGGCCTCACTTCCTATAGAATAGCAGTTGTGATAGGTAGGCAGGCTTATCGTGCCAACATGGCCAAAGAAAATAGGTAGGTCTGTTGTGGCAACATGGCCAATGAACACATGTGGGATCAATTGAAGGGCAGAGATACAAATGGCTCGGCGGGCCCTGCTCTTGGATCTTCAGACCAGCTGGCTGCCTTGTTTGTCCTGTGCCTTGATCTCCAAGCTACACTACCCATGTGGCACCTAATCCGTGGACTGTCTCAACTGTGAGTTGGGGTTCCTTTAAGCCCTGCTTCGCCACACTCCTGGAATATATATCTCTTGAACTGGGGACTGTTGGACTCTGTCATCTGGTTGACTGTTGGTGATCTGCTTTGCTGTTTGTTGCCTGTGGTCGGATAGCCTGAATTGCTCTACAAAGGACCACTTGGCGGCCTTTAAGACTCAAAGAACTGCCAGTGTACTAGCGGTCTCATACAAGTGAGTTGCCCTGAGCCATTTGTACTGCTTTATAGATTCGTTAACTGTTTATTTCTTATGTTAGATATCTTTCTACCTATATAAATATACAGAGAGAATTCGTGTCCTGGTTTCATTTCTCTAGAGACCCTGTCTGACACAGCAGTCATTCCTACACACAAAGTTGTGCTGAGGAAAGAAGTGGCCTGCGATGAGCACCTGGGAGCTTGTCAGTAGCACGCTCACCACTCACAGCATGCCCATGACTGTTATCTGAGGAGCCAGGTGCAGCTGTCCCTCTAGCTGATGGGTTTTTTGCATGCAGAGATCAGCCTGTCCATGAACTTCCTGCTGTCTCCCTCACCCTGCAGGGGGCAGCCTCTTCCTCAACCTCTGTCGAATCATGGATGAATGAGTGAATTGAAAGGAAACAAAGGATGAGTTCTAAGGGACAAATCTCTATCCCGGAAATGTAGACAGCCTACTTCATGGTGTGGAAGCTGTACCGTTTCCTATTACACACAGTGTTAATATTTGAACCTATCTGGGATACAAGACCATGCACCCAGCACACTGACCTTTTATTCCGAAGGCCAACGACGGGTCTCATGGGGATGCTAGGAGTTTGTCAGAGGTGCAAACTGGGCAGGGCTTGATAACTAGCCCAAAGATTGTCAGTTCCACCCCCACCCCCACCCCCCAGGGGTACTGCTGGAGCCAGCCTGGTGGTCTGCTTCTGAAGGGCCATATGTAGCTTTGAAGATCTCATGGCGTGGTTCTGCTCCGCTCCCATGGGGTTTCCCTGGCTCAGCATCCACTTGGTGGCAATGATCAACAACATGGTGTAGTTGGTTGGGCCACAAGGGCCTGCAGCTCTTCTGTATCCTTTGCTTTCTATCCATTCATGGTAGGTCCCCCCCGGACCAAACCCTTTAAAAAGATGCACCGTATCTTACTTGTCATGGGGTCCCTAGTCCTTGCTCCAATGCAACCTGTTTGAAACGCTGTGTGTGCACTTGAATTCATCTCTTGCTACTTTGAAGATCTCAGAACCATGCCTCTTGAACTGATAAAGCAAGATCAGGATGACTTAATTTATTGAAGCTTTACCATGTGAAAAAAAAATCAACCTGCCTTTTCCGGTTGCAGCGCTGCACGGAGAGGAGCTCTCCCTAGGCCGCCAGCCATGCCGTCCAAGGGTCCTCTGTAGTCTGTGCAGGTCTTCGGAGGCAAGAAAAGCGCCACAGCCGCAGCACACTGCAAACGGGGCAACGGCCTCAGCAAGGTGAACGGGCGGCCCCTGGAGATGATCCAGTCGCGAACACTGCAGCACAAGCTTCTGGGGGCCTTCTGCTTCTGGGGAAAGAACGGTTTGCTGGTGTGGGCATCCGAGTCCGGGGGAAGGGTGGTGGCCACGTGGCCCAGATTTATGCAATCCGCCAGTCCATTTCCAAAGCCTTGGTTGTGTATTACCAGAAATATGTGAACGAGGCTTCTAGGAAGGAAACCAAAGTCATTCTCATCCAGTATGAGCACACCCTGCTCGTAGCTAACCCCCGGCGCTGCAAGTCCAAGAAGTTCGGTGGTCCAGGGGCCCATGCTCGCTACCAGAAATCTTACCGCTGAGCCTGCCTCTGGAGAGGGCTCGCCTTCATAATAAAAAGAAGTTTTGGAACTTCAAAAAAAAAAAATCAACCTACTGCTGAGTACCTCGGGCAGCTCTGCCCGTGTTCTAGCCTCTGGGCACCTCTCTCATTCTCTCCCACATAGGTTTTTAAATTTAAGTCTTATACCTTGGTGAACATGAAATGGATTGTGTTTGATTGCTTTGCTTGTTTTTATAGAGAACTCGTTTTGAGTAGAACGCATATAAAGTTAGGCTGAATGTAAGGTTCCAATGATTTTATGGTTTAAAAGAAATTCAATCTTGTTGCTGGAATGGTGTTCTAACGATGAAAAGAGAACATGAGAGCTTTAATTATTAAAGAAAGAACCATGCTGAGAGCAGTCTAGGTATACTTCTCAAATGAAAAATCTAAACATTATAGTTTCTTAATTACATATTCTCAAGTGTTAGAATAATTTCTCCTATTAGGATCTACCTTTATGGGAAACTCATTATTTTCACTCCTTATTTGACAAGATTCATCAAGTGTTTCTTACTAAAAAAGAAAAAAAGGATTATTAGATTGAGGAGACGAGCCTACCAATTGTTCATGAAAGGTCATCTCTCAACCAATAATAACAGGATCCTTCAGGAGGTTGCCAGGCAGAACTAGTCATTCACGTAGCCACATTGGTCTAGAACAGCAGTTCTCAACCTTGCTTTTTTTTTAAATTTTTTAATTTTTGTTTTTTTAGGGCATCACTGCCTGGGTGGTGGGCATAGGAGGCCCAGCCTTTGCTCCTTGGAGCTGGAATCGAACCTCCATCCTAGTGGGCCGCAGTCCCGCGCACAACCACTACGCCACCAGGGCTCAGCCCAGTTCTCAATCTTCCTAATGCCACAACTCTGCCTCTTTCACACAGCTTCTCATATTGTGGTGCCCTCCCACCCATAAAATTATTTTCATTGCTATTTTTATGAATTGGGCAACCCCTGTAAAAAGGTCATTTGACCCGCAAAGAGGTTGAGAATCAAAGGCTGAGAACCACCGGTCTAGAGTGTACACTGTTCTGTATAAGGAAAGAAAACATGGCCCCTATTCTCATAGGAAAGGAAGTAACCCCACCTACACTTGACCGCCCTTTGTAGTAAGTATCAAAAGGCACAGTTAAAGGATGTCTTGAGAGTATATTGGGAACTTCATTAAGTTGAGGGATCCAGGGTGACCCTATTGAGGAAGTGACATTGAAAATGGGCCTTGGTGGTTAGTAGCAGTTAGCGAGGAGGAGGAGGAGAGCGAGGGGGAGATTGTCCCAGGAAGAAGAGATCTGCATGTCCAAAACCCCAGAGATCTGTTTAAGGAAATAACAGCGGGTGAGTGTGTTTTTAAGCAGGGAGAGAATGGCACGTTGGGAGTGTGAAATGGAAAGTGCTAGATCATGTCATATGCTAGAATATTTATATTCCACATGCACCTATATAGAACACATACACCTATACACATCCATATAGAGTATATATATGTGTGTGTATACACACACACACACACACACACACACACTCTGGCTGCCCTGATCTCAGTCATTATCAAGAATCATCAATGTTCCTTCTCCCTTCTGGATCACTAGCCATGTCGGTGACCCGAGGCTTACTCACTCAGTGCCTTCCCTAAGAGCCATACTTCCCCTTACTTAAGGCAATAGCTCAGAACCAGGGCATGTGTTATCCCCACTCCCTGCCCCCACCAGGTGACCCCTGGCATGGTCTGTAGTCGTTGATGGTCATCACAGGCATGTGGGTACAGGCCGCAGGAGAGGAGTGCCTGCCGGTGATGCTAAGCACAGAGCCTCCCTCTCCCTCAAAGAATTACCTCAGCCCCAAATGGTGTCAAGGTGAAGAACTGCTGAGTTAGAATGACAGGGATCTAGGCCACTGGGGAGCTGTAGTTTGCACGTGTTGTCTGGATGGAATGGTATAAAGGACTATTCTTTGTACCCAAGGACAAACGTACCATTTCCTCCCTATAGTATTGCTGCCTCGGGCTGTTCTGTCAGACTTGGTTTAGTTGAATCTCCCCCCTAAATAAGCTGACCCCTCTGAGCTTTCCCTCATTCTTAAGCATGTTTCTCAACCAGGGAGGGGTGTTTTTGCTGCCCCCTCCCGCCCCATCCCGGAGAACCCCTGATAATATCTGGAGGTATTTTTCTTGGTTCCACCTCAGGGCTGGAGAAGGCATTGGCAGGGAGCAGAAGTTAGAAGTTAAGGGTTCTGCCAGACATTCAAGACACAGGGCATCCCTCCCTCCACACACACAGCCTGCCAGCAGGGCCAAGGCGAGGGAGAAGCTGCTTAGGGCAGTGGTTTCCACACTCCCAGGTGAAGCCTACTAGCGAATCCCGGAATCTCGCTAGAAGGAGAACACAGAGAACGGAAAAGATCAGAGTGCACCAATTCCGTGGAGGTGCACTCCTCCCCTACCACTCGCAAGCGCACGTGTCCAGGCACATGCACACATGTGCACAGGTGCTTCTGTCTGCTGGGTGGCCTAGCAAGATGCAGGGTTTTTTCAATGACAAGTGGTAATTAACAAAGATCACGGACATAGTTTCTTACCATGACATTCCAGTCAGTCTGTCATTCCAGTCATTCTGTCCTTCCAGCCACCCACGAATCTGCAAAATCTGGATGTCGACCTGAAGCTGGAGCCTTCGCCAGACCCCCGATTGCTCGTGGTGAGCGTCCAAGCCAACATTCGCAGTGCCGTCGCAGACCCTCAGCCACCCCTTCCCCCTAAGCCCTCCCCACCCCTCCTGTCAACTCCTCCTTGACCTTTGACTTTTCCCTCGGCCTGACAGGCCACTCACCACGCTGGGTCACTTGACATTTTGAAGGTCTCACCTCGACTACCTTGACTGTGGGGCTGAGTATCACTCCGCGCCTCACAGCGTTCCTGGCCTCCGATGGGCTGTGTTTCGTAGTTTTGTTCTCCGCGCCCCCCCCCCCCCCCCACGGTGACAGTTACCATCTGTTGGCAGGGGCTGTCTGGTTCAGGGATCAGGTCAGGCGGTGGCTGCTGGCGTCTTACTGGCCTGGCTCGCTCTGGCCCCCGGAATGCAGACCCGCACTTACTCCAAATCATAATGGTTGGCTCCATTTCCAAACTGAGGTCATTACCTAAAACTGTTCTATTGTCAATCATTCTGATAAACGGAAATCCCTTTTTTTGGAGGGCGTGGGGGAAGAGCAGAATCAGCTGGATCCTTGTAGACTGTAGTTTTCCGCACAGCTTGTTGAGTCCATCCTTTTTCTAATTGTTTAGGAAAGAGGTATGCCTATTAGAGACCTTTTGAAAGTTTTCAACAAGCCCACCTGTTCTGCTCCCCCAGATATTTATCTCGGACATCCCACCACCCCCTGGCAAGACACACTTTTCCTGGTCTAAATCTTCTAGATTACCTTATTACCTATACATAATGATAAAGTAAGTCCCTGCCGCAGTGTGTGATGTGAACTAGTGCATTCCAGTTGCAGACCACATCACTTACATCTCATTAATTTTTTTTTCTTTTTAAATTTTAATATGGGAAATGTGTTGTGGGGCCCTGTTTACGGCCCACACACTGAGCATAGGGCAGCTCAAATTCCACAAGTGTGAAACAACTTCTGTTCGGGCCAGACTGGACTCTGCCGCCACCGTGTGTTACCCTCAGGAACTGCAGGCAATGGGGTCACTGTCAAGTCTATGCGTCCCTTCCTTGTAGACGCCATTCACAGTCTGAGCAAAGTTAGACGTTCAGCCGAAGAGAAATAGCTTCAATAGGTCAAGGGCCCAGGTTCCCTCCTAGAATTAAGGGAAGGGGCTTCTTTTTACTCCTTTGTACCCCATAACACATGCAGTCATTCATGAACAAGTCCAAGCAGTAAATCATACCGAACCTGCATTGATCTTTTGAAACAAATACCTCAAATAGGTAAATTATATTTTGTATGTCACTTGATTCTGAATTCCACTCGACCCAGATTATGGAGAAGAGAGCAAATCGCTTCTATTAAGTGAGGCAAAGTCTGTTGGTTAGGAGCCCAGCTGTTGTGATACGTAAATGCCTTCACTGGTAACTGGAAGAAAGGTTGGCATTGCCAACATGCCCAGGTGCTCTGGGGAAAAACGACCTGGAGAACTGTCCTCCCCCCCCCCCCGCCCCCCGCAAAGCTTATAGTCGAACCCCTAGGAGACACTTCCCTTCTGCCACACTGGGACTCTGTGAGCCAGACTTGACGTGGTGGCACCTCACAGTTAAGACCCAGGATAAAACATAGTCATGTCTGCTTGAATGTCACTCACTCTCTCACTCACTCACTTCCATGGAGTCAATTCCACGTCATCTCAACCCTTTAGAACAGGGTCGGACTGCCCCTGGGAGTTTCAGACACTGTGACCCCATACAGGCATAGAAGGCCCTATCTCTCTCCGTTGGGAGTGGCTGGTGCATTTGAATTGGAGATCCTGCAGTTAGCATTCTAGTCAGTCACATTTGCCTATTAATTAAAACACTTCAGATGACTCTGCCCATTGGGTATGCTACTACAGCACACCATTTAAGGATATGTGTTCGATTCCCCCAACCTGCTATGTGACCAGGGTGATCTTCACTCTCCCTTACAGATGGTTCTTCAAGGCTTCCCCCTTTCCACCCTCAGCCCAGCTGTAAAACATCTCCAAACTTCTCGATGAATGCAGATGCCGGGGTTCAGAGTGCTGTGCGCTTGACCTATCTGTCAAGGACAGGACTCTGTGGGCAGATGCCCTAAGTAAGCAGATACCGTACTTCTTCATGTGGTTCCAGACTTGCCAAAAGCAAACAAGAGAAACAATTCTCATGCTTGTTTTCTGATGCACACCCAGCTTCCAGCACGTGGATCAGAGTAGAACTATGGCCCCTAGAGCTTCCACAGGTCTTTTCAGAAATGTCTTTTGAGGTTCCTTTCCGTGGATTTGAACCTCCAAATTTTCCATTAGCTCCCGAGTGCTTTCATCATTGGGCCACCCGAGGGAGGGCCCCTTGGACGTGGCAGCGCACAATTCCATATGTGCTCACTTGGGCTAAGTTTGTGCTGCTGTCTTGAAATGACAAGGCAGTCAAAAATCTCTGATAAGCTTTTCTTCTTTTTTCTTTTATAGAATTGTGAATGGATTCGGGATGAGGGCAGGCGTTGCGGAAATACACGTTTTAATGATTAAGTGTAGGGTGCTATCTTTAGCACAATCGCGCCGAGTAACATCTGCAGTTCTGACAACAAGTCGTGGGTAGTTCGCACATTTCCCCGTAAATGGGGTGGGATTGGGGCTTTAACTCCAGGACTGTGTCCTCGGCTTATAAACGAACTGAATCCCAGCTGCGTCCACGGAGGTCCGACTTCACTGCACTTTCAGCAGAGAAGGGACTAAGTTCTTCCAGGCTGACTGCTCGGGGCACTGAGTTTAGTCCCATCTATTTTCTTCCCTACCACCAGGTCACCTCTGTGAAGCTCTACAGTCACAGCTGCCCAGGGAGGAGCAGCACTGCCTGATCTTTGAGGTCTCTTCCCATGTGAAGATTCTGAAATCCAAAGCTGGAGCTCCCCAAGAAGTGAGGGAGCTTAGTGTCCACAGTGAGGCATGCAGCAGAGGGAAGTGGGAGGCTGTGACTGGCTTTCTGAAAGGGCAAACTGGGGTGGGTGGGGACCCGTGGGAGTCTCGTGAACCCTCTGGAAGGTTTCCCACATTGTCCACGGGCTGGTTTTCAGAAGCAGGTTGTCTGCAGAAGGAGAATGCAGACTTCTGAGAGGTCTGGTCTCATGGGCTGCCAGGGAGGCTCCAGAAAAGGGGGCCTTTCCCAGGCCCATTCAGTTATCCGGCCTCATTGGGCAATCGGGAGGACATTGACGAACAGCTAGAGCAGGGGCGCCATCTCAGTGCACATGGGGGACCACAACAGAGCCCTTTAGGCTTGGCGCCATCGTCGTACCATCTGGTGGGAGTCAGCCCCTTTGCGGGAGCATGGGGAACCCCTGAAGATCACACCACTCTCTGAGAGTTGGCTCCCTCAGCACTTGCAGGACACAACCATCTCTGTAGACACTGGCAGGACACTGACAACCACAAGCGTCTCGAAGACACGTTCTGTCCTCATTGAGAGTCATCTGCCCTGCTTCCCGTCCCTCACATGGCACCCTGACTTCCAGCTGACCAAGGGGAACGTAGAGAGTGGAGACAGTGAATGGAGCGGCCCGGACCAATGAAGTAATTCCCCGTCGCCTTTTAAGTAGACTCGTCAAATGAGCCCTGCTTCTGTAGGCTACTCGTACACACTCCACTTCCTGGGACTATTTCCTCAGCACTGACCACCAGCACTCTCACCCTCTCGAGGGGTAAATGTTCCTATTCACCTCCCATTGTCTCCCCCCCCCCCCCAAGAGGGGGCCACTGGCCTCCTCTATTGCCTCCAGCCCAAGCCCATTTCCACACTGCTTTTGAAGGGGCGATGATTAAAGCCGCGTTATGGGGGCACCTTTTCTGATGACAAACACTTGGACGCTTTGAGGCCTCGACCATTCTCTTTGATGGCTCACACAGACATCTGCGAACTTTTAGGGGAAGATAAATAAGTTAATTGGAAAATACCTATATTTATCTTTACAGGAAGCGAGACCCATGGGTGGCATTTGGGGACATATGTTGAAGGGATATTCATGTAAGGGGAGCTGCTCCCATCGCTTTCTGTGGAAGAACTTTGTTCCAGATGGTTTCACATGTGACATTTCATTGACGTTGCTCATGAAATCCCCTGAGGCCTATTTTTGCTCCTCCCTGCCAGCAAGACCATCCTGACTGACAGCAATGCCAGGTGGGCAGAGCAGGACAGACAGCCATGGGTTTTTGGTGGCCCTGAAAGCCCATCACCAGGTTTTAGTTCTGTGGGTGGGTTTGCTGTACTCTTATCTTTATTTAATAGACAAGCAAATGGCGGTACAGAAAAGACCAAGTACATGAAGCAACCTTTGACAGCTAGTAGGTGACAGTTGGGTTTTGAACCCAGGCAGACAGACCATCCGGGGCCTTGTGGCCCCTTACCATCAAACTCTAATCTATGGAGGGCGATGGGTAGGCAGTGAGAAGGTTGGAATTTTAAGCATTTTGGAGATCTATTTAGCTTCTTAGACAACCATGTGTTCTTGAATAAAGAAGTGAAGAAGATTTCCTGGGCAAATGTGGGATGATTCTCTCCAAATGGAGGCGTCCTTAGGAGACAGACTAAGAAAGAAGGCATGTCCTTTATGCAGACTAAGCAGCAAAGACACTGGCTTCAGAGTCAAAGCGATTCAGTGAAGACTGGAGGCCATCATCCCTAAGGTCATTTTCAGCTCTGAAATTCTGTGACTTTCTAGTCACGGCAACGAAATGAATATCTGAAGTTTCTGAGATAAATGTCTGTAAACTTAGGGGGAGAAACCCCACCAGATTCTGCTAGTTTTAATTTAAATGCTTAAAATTTAAATATATGTATATGTATATATACATATATATACATATACGTACTTGTTTAAATACATATATCCATCTGTTGTGGGGGGCGGAAACCTGTTCAGAATAACAGGCATTTTATTTCCATTAAATAGACTACATTTATTTTTTGTTCTAAGCTGTGTTTTGGTTATCAAGTGCTGCATAACAGCTACCCCAAAACTTTGGGGCTTCAAACAGCATATATTTTGCTCATGAATCTGCAATTAGGATGAGATTCATCAGAGAAAGCATGCCTCCCTTTACACAGCAGCTGTGGCCATTTGAAATCTAGGGCCGAGAATAATCTGAAGGCCCGTTCCTTGGTCTGTGACAGCTGGTGTTGTCTGTCTCCTCAGACCTGAGCCGGGGCTGCTGTCTGGAATACTTGACTTCTCTATGTGGCTTGACTGTTCTCTCCGTGGGGCCTGGGTTCCACGAGAGAGTGGCCTCAGAGATAGAGACGACTTGATGAATGCTCTTTCACTCTCTGTGCTCAAGGTAGCCCCACCGGCCTGCTGGGGATCAAAATAAGAATCAAACCCATTGCCATGGAGTCAATTCTGACTCATCGCAAACAACACAGGATTTCCCAGACTGAATCTCTGCAGGAGCAGGTAGCCTCACCTTTCTCCCTGCCATCTGTTGGTAGATTTGAACGACCAACCTTGAAGTTAGCAGTCCGACATTGAACTCTGAGGTCAAGGGGAGGCGAAATCAGGTCCATTTTGTAAGGGAGGCAGGCCATTTTTGGGGAAAGCCTCGGATTCAGAAATAATATTGTGGTGACATTAAAGAATGTAATGTTCCACAGTGTCACTGTCTATGGTCTTTACCTGCCATGGCAGGTCCTCTCTTTGAGGAAGGGGACTTGGCCTGCTTCTCCTCTGATGTACACTTGGGTGCACAGTAGGTGTGGACTCCTCTGTCTTGGTGGGATGCATGCTCAGGACACTCAGGGAAAAGGCAACAACCACCTGTTTTAATATGGGGACAATATCCCCACAGACCTATCACCAGGGAGGAAGAGCTGCGCGAGATGGCAAAGAGAGGTATGAGAAAAGACTCTTGACCCAGTTCATCCGCAGCGAAAGGTGAATCAGAATCTCACTGAGCGAGGCCGTTCCAAACATGGGGGGTGATGTGGTGCCATCCCCATTCTCTTACATGCTGGGCAGGGTTTTCCTGTGGTCAAATCACTGCAGAGAAAAGGTGTTTAGATGCTTCTTAGAATATGAAGCAGGTACCTACCGTATGACACTGCTAGTCCAGCCCTAGGTATTTAACCCAAGAAAAGGAAGCACATGTCTATCGATACCAACACTGGGACACTAGGGTTCCTAGCAGGTCTGTGCACTAACAGACACCTGGAAACAACTAGTATTCCGGCCAACAGGTGAGCAGAGAGAACAGATGGACGATTGTTGCACAGAGCAACAAGTTGTTAGGGATAAGCTGTGTCCTCGGGATCACGTGTTAGCATCTTAAACCTACCTGTGGTTGTCATCCTGTTTGGGATTGAGCCCTTCTATGCTAAGCTAATGAGGCCATGTCAGTAGTGGGCTTAATCTAATTATTGTTTACGCAAGAGATTAGGTTCCCGTTTAATGCTTTCTTTCCATAATGTTCATTGACATTGGTTACACATTTCCCACAATAGATCAACATTCTCATTACAGTCATTCCATTTCTATTATTCTCGTTTTCCACCAAATCCGCCCCTCTCTGGGCCCCACATGTCATCTTTGCTTTAGGGTAAATGTTGACAGTTTGGTCTCAAGCAAATGATTGCTTTGTTTTGTTTTTATATAAAGAGACAATGTCAAGCTATACTGTATCACAAGTAATTTTTTTCTTCTTCATGAGCCACTCTGCTATTTAGTTAAAAATTACCTCTGAGGTAGAGGGGATTACCTGAGAGCAGTTTCAATTCAAAATAAAATGGGCATCTCCAGGGTGATAGTCTTGGGAGCTCTCAAGGTATCTGCCAATCCATATTGTTGGGTTTTAAACAAGATTGTGAGTTTTGTTGTATGATTTTCCACCATTCTACCTGGAACCGTTTACTGGGAGCCTGGTCAGAATGGTTGGTCCTGGTAGTCAGGAAACCAGGCACCATCTAGTGGATGAGTGAGACCAGATGTTTTATAAGCTACTGGTTCTGTTCTTGGTTCTTCTCTGAGTCTTTGACTTCCTTCTTTCTCTTTTATCCAGAGAGGTCGGGACCTGTCATTCATTGTATGGTAGATTGCGGCTGGAAAGCTTCTCAGACCCCAGTTGCTCTTTGCCAACCTGGGATAGGGAACAAAACCTTTACACATACACTCTATAGAGGTTCCATCAGACTATGGTCCTAAGCCTTTACATACAAGTGAAACAATTCTGTGGGATGTTTGGTTATCCTTGGGAGGTAATTGTGTCTGTTTTCTCTGTGTTTTAAACTATGTGTGAATGCATGTACACTACTCACATACATGCACATAGCTATGCCTACAGGGATACCTATATATACTTACATGGATACATACATGGACTCTTCTGATACACACATACACATATATATCTATTTACTCCCTCGCATATCTCTTGGTTGCTGCAGTTGGAGATTGTATGCCATACAGCATTGACTAATAACCCCCCTTATTATAATGTCTTGTGTATTTACTGGTGGCTACCTTAACTTTCTGAACTTTGCTCACTCAACTGACATTCGGCATTGTCTAACCCAACACGGCAAGACCCACCACTCTTCCTTCTGGTGTGACTCCCCATCCCTCCCCTCCATCCCATTCCTGGGATCCAGCAAAGGTCTATTTCTATATATTTACTTAGTTTTGACTTTTTATGAAAGTGGGTTTTTATCCTCTGTGTTAGCCCAATTGACTAGAGAAACAAATTCATAGACACTCATATGTGTATCAGAAAGAGCTTTCTTGGAATTGAGAAACAGGAAGGGGAAAAGCAATACCAGAAGGGTAGGGATAAAGGGGCAAGGGGGAGGTGGAGGAAGGGAGAAAGGGAACCGATTGCAACAATGGACGCATAACCTCACACCCCTCTCTACAGAGATGAACAACAGGAAGCATGGGGGAAGAGAGACAGCAGTTGGTGGAAGATATGAAAATAATAATAATTTATAATCTACCAAGGGAGTATAAGGGTGAGGGGGGGAAATGAGGAGTTGACACTAAGGACTCAACAGAAAGTAAACATCTAGAAATGAATGAAGGAAACATATGTACAAGCATGCCTGATGCTATCAAAGTATGGGCTGTAACAAGAGTTCTAAGAGTCCCCCCCAAAAATGATCTTTGAATAAAAAAGAGTTTTATATGCAAGAGCAATTGAATATTGAGAAAGCATTCCAGTTCAGTCCAGATGAAGTTCATAAATCCAATACTACCCCATATGTTCAATTCCAGTCAATAAATTACTCTTCAGACTCGGTCAACACATACAGTGACACTGAATGCAGGGAGATCACAGGCCAGTGGGTGAAAAACCTTGTGGGTCCAGTGGTGGTAGAGGCATCTCAGGGCTGGTGTGCATTTCCACGTGACTCCTCCAGCCAGCTCCAGGACTCTAGCATAGCTCCATGTGTCTTCTCCACAGCAATGTCTCACAGAGAGGGGGTCTGTCTCCTGTCTCCAGCGAGCTGTTTATCTCGTGAGCACCTCCAAATGAGGTCAGCAAGCTGTGACCTGATTGACAGGCTAACCTCCACCTGCTCACTCTTAAGTCTCAAATTGACAACAGATTATGTAACTACCACATCCTCGTTGGGCTTCCCTGGCCTCTTGCTTCACTCTCCCTCTGTAGGATAGGAGAGTCAGTGGCCCAGCCTCCATAGAAAAGTCTCACACCGGGCACAGCATCACGTCAGTCTGGCATTTGTTTCAAAGCTATTCAAGACATACAAAGAGCACCAAGCATACTTAACGGGAGCAGCTGTGGAGATGCCAAGGGCGCAAAGGGGATCAGCGCGAGGGAAGCGGAGGCAAGGGCAGATAGCATAACAAGAGCCAGTGCTCAGAATTTAGATTTCCAACTTGTGAGCAAATGGATGCCTGTCCATCAAAACTCCCCCCTGTGATATTTCGGATGTGGCACAGAATGTGTTCCTGACTTTAATGTATATATCACACACACCATATAACATACCATATGTGCATAACATATACCATAATACTATAAATTATATACACAATCTATCAATTGCATTGTAATAGTATACACATTACATTATTGTATTAGTCCGGGTAGACTAGAGGAACAAATTTCATAGACACGCATATGGATATAAGGGAATGGTTTATATGCAAAAGGAATGGAACACTGAGAGAGCATCCCAACCCAGTCCAGTTCAAAGTCATAAGTCCAATATTAGCACATATGACTGATACCAGTCCATAACGTCTCCTTCCGACTCACGAAGTCACAGGTCAGTGGGTGCAGAATCCCGGCGCTGACAGGGGTTTCCCCATGGCTCATCGCTTCCAGGGCTCAGGGTCCATCTGGAGCATCCAGTGGTGGCAGAAGCAACTCTTCGCTGGCAGAGGTCCCCACGTGGTCTCTCCAGCTTCAGAGGTCTGGCTCCACCATGGCAAAGCCGTGTGGCTTCTCCGGCTCCTCAGACGCTGCCATCTTGTCTTGTCCATGATTCATCATCTCTGAGACTAACTCCCAACAACTGGGGAAGATAGCTTCTCATCTTCACAAGGGAAATATCGTGAGATTTCCCAGAAGTCTCAGGAGAAAGCCATGCCCACACAGAGGCCTCATTGGCTACTCAATGGCTATCTCCAGATTAACAGGCTAGACTCCACCCCTACATCTCGATCATGAAATTGACATAAGTACATGACCGCCACAATTATATTACATATATTGTATATGTACATCCAAATGAAAAAAATAAACTAAAGTCACTGCCAGTAAGTGGATTCTGACTAACAGTGACCCTCGAGGATGAGGTGGACCTACTCCTACAGGTTCCCGAGGCTGCCAATCCCTCCTGGAACAGACAGGAACATCGTTCTCCCAAGAAGCGCCTGGTGAGTCTAGACTGCTGCCCTGGCAATGAGCAACCCACACATAAGCCGCTCTGCTTCCCGGGCTGCCCCTCCATCCGCATGTAACAATTAATCTGAGATTGAAATAAACATTTTGCTATTATAGCTACATTTCCAGTGTTTTTTCCTATTTCACTTCACTCAGATTCCTAAGAATTGTGTGAGTGCTTTCTTTTCCTTTTGTAGAATTGTGCTTACAAGCCCACTATCTGAGCCACCTTCATTGTAAGGCTCATTGATAGACTCTCTATGGTACAAAAGCCAATATTGGTTCAAAAGAATTTTTTAAATGCACGCATCACATACATTTTGGAGTTAATCAGGACCATAAAATGTCTTGGCAAATGTGCTTAGTCCTGAAGGTGAGTTTGAGGCTGGCAATCCAGCCTTTCTCTGCAGCGGTGCTTGGAGAGGGCTGGCTAGGCCAGGATGCTGATGCCGTGAGAGCACGTGTCTGTGGAGGGGCTTGCACCGTCTCCCGGGGTAAGCAGAAACGAGCAATCTGGGAATGTCGGATGAAGGTGCAGGAGCGCTCGTGTGCCGGTGCAGTGCTTTGGACACTTGATGAGGAGAGCGCAGCTTCTGGGAAAGGACGTCATGCTGAGTAAGGTGGAGGGGCCACTCTCAAGGAGCGGGATTGACACAGTGGCTGAAGCCCTTTTGACCTGGTGGTTTGTAGAACAATGGGCGACTTCTCTGTCACCTCAAATATAGCAGCATGGTGGGCGAATGCAGCCCCCACCCCCATACTCACCTGACTGGTTTGGGGGTGAGCTAATGAAGTGTGGACTCATTTGACTGTTTCCCTCATGCCCTTACGACTGGGTCTCTAATATTTGGGGGATCTTGCTTTGCTATTCTTTTTCCTTTCCCCTCCAGAAACTGTTCTTGGGAAAACTGATCCCCTTCTCAACCCTCTTCAACCCCCCCCCCCCCACCCCCTGCTCCAGCCCTACCCCCTCTTGACAACCGCTCTTGTGTTCTTCCCTGTGTCTGTCAGCCTGCCTTGTCTTCTCTTGGTGCTGCCCTGGCCTGGATGATCCAGGCTCACACCGGGGATCGGCAAACCGCTTCCCACATTCATAAAATGTTTTAAATGTAATGACTCGGGACTCCGACTGCCTAGCTAGAACTTGAAATGACATGCATGCCTTTAGCCTAAAATGAAATAGAATCTTTCTTAAAGTTTTTCTTTTCTTTTTAAGGGTTAAGCATCTCAGCAAGTGAGGCTGTTATCAGTCTCGGCTGGTTTATGCTGTGCTCTTTCTCTGGGAAGATTAATGTTAGAGGCATTTATCTGAGAAGATGTATTTGAAGGGAAACAAATGAAAAAGTGGAATTACCATTCCATCTGAATTCAATGAATTCAATCCGAGGCAGAAGTAACCCTGGGGATGAGTGGGAGTGGGTACACGCTGTGCAGATGCATTCATTCTCTGAAATGGTGCCACTGGACTTGACCAGAGGAAAAGCAAGTACCAATCTAATGATATTCTTATTAGGCCAAAGACTAGATTATTGTGGTAGTCACTGATCTGAATCAATTTCAGCACTGGGAGTATAGGGGTGGAGACTAGCCTGTCAATCTGAAGATAGCCAATGAGGCCTCTGTGTGGCATGGCTTTCTCCTAAGAATTCTGGGAAGTCTTGTTGTAATTCCTAGTTGGAGATGAGAGACCATCGACTCAGTTCCTGGGAGATGAACTACTGACAAGATGAAATGACAGCATGCTGGTAGATCCTGATTCCTGGCAACTGGAGGAGCTGGAGGAGAAGACACATGGGCTTGCCCTGGTGGAACCAAACCTCTGGAGCTGGAGAAGCCAGGTGAGAATTCCTGCCAGTGCCGAGATGCCTGGGAGACCACAGAGAGACCCCTGTCAGCTCTGGGATGCTTCTACTGCCCTTGGATACATAAGACTCTGCATCCACTTGTTTGTGATTGTCTTGGTGTCATTGCATGTACTTTGTGAGTTGGGAGGAGACTTTATAGGTTGATATCAGACATATGGGCTAATATCAGACTTATGACTTTGGGCTGGACTGGGTTGGGATGCTTTCTCACCATTCCTCTCATATACAAACCTTTCCCTTATAGCCATATGAGTGTTTGTGAATTTGTTTCTTTAGTTTGCCCAGACTAATACAATTATATTTATCTTTCTCTGCGTGGCACATTCGGAAGAGGGCAAGATGAATGCTACCTGCTGAAGCTCGCCTGCGCTCGGAGAAAGAGCGACTTCAGTTCCCAACTCAGGGTCAGGGGTGAATGTGAGCTGCTAACTGGTTGATACAATGATTCAATTGGCCTCCAAATGGCTCCTGGGATGTGGCCGATGCCGGAGAGCATTAGTCCCAGTTTCCCTTCTCTTGCTTCCTGAACTTCTAGGAGCTAGAAATCCCACGATGCAGATATCACCTCTGGATGAGCGCTCTGAAGAGACGAATTTGGAACTAGACTCAGAGTTGTCCTAGAGATATAATTTTGAGCAAGGCACTTCTCCTCCCTCAATAGTTTAAGTGCTTGACGACTAGCTAAAACACTGGTGATTCAAATCTTCCCGCAAGCATTTCCCATCTGACTGTGTCTGAGATGTCACAGTGCTGTTACATTGTGGGGCTTGCAAACATGGACATGAAACAAAATGTGCATGTATTATGGAGCAGAAACTAATCTGCTCTGTAAACAGGAATGAGGGTCACTTCCAGGCAAAGAAGGACAACCAGCTGAGGCTAAATGGAGTAAGGAATGGGTAATGGAAGAAGGTCATTCTAAATACCAGTTACGGCCACATAACCAGCTGCAGAAATGAGGACGGTCACTGTTAATGAGTATTTCCTCTTTGTATATATGCATCAAATATATTCGTTTTGTTCATTTATAAAATACAAAATGTCGATAGGGTTAGTGCATTTCTGATTGTCCCTGTATTGGTTGTATCATCCTAATCACACGTATGACTTTATGGTTGCCTTGTTTAGAAACTACCTGTGGTTTAAGGAGAGGTGTACAAGTGTCAAGTTGGTAAGGGGTAGGCTTTAATAGCTATGTTTTATGTCAACTTGGGTGGGCCAGGATTCTCCCATGATAGAATCGAACATAGTGTGACCCATCAGGGAATCCTCGGTGAAGTAGCCAAGCAGTTGTGGGAAGAATAGGGTGCAATACCACTTCCTCAATCTGTTGACAGCCTGAGGAAGACTTTGTTCCGGAAGTGACCTACCCACAATACAGGTGAACGCTGTGCAGAAACTAGCTCAGTTCTGCTGGATCTGGATCTTGTATCTGGTGCATGGACCTACCTGGTGATCCCAGGGGTCACCAGTGGCCTGCAACCTTGGCTTCATTTGGCCTGACTGGGATACCTTCAGTTCGATAGTCACCCATCAACCTATGGGTTTCTTGCATCTTCCTGCTTCGTGTTCATCACCCACTACAGCTACAGGAGTCAGGAGAAGTCCTCGGCTTACATTCGATCCATAGACTTGAACTGGAATGGACTTACCCACGTCTACAATTGTGTGATCCATTTCCTGAAATAACAACTTTTCTGTATCTGTATACATGCAAGTGTTATGGGTTTGCTTCTCTAGAGAATCCGGCCTAACACACCATATGACAGATAAAGAGCCCAAGGCTGAGAGAGTCACCCACTTTTTATCAGAGTTTGACTTGGAATCTGAGAATGGGTTACGTCAGTGACTAGGACTTATGAGCAACATGCTTTGAAGAGTCTTAGTCCCTGAAGTCAATGTATGGGCCTTCATTTGGGGTTAAGCATATGAGTCTCCTAGCAGGGTGAATGGACTATACAAAGGTACGTGAAAAGAGTAAAGTTACTTGAACAGATTCCCTTAAACCATGCAACGTTTTTAAACAAAGACAATAATAAAGTCATATGCCTAGTGTGCTACAATGAATACGCATGAACCCTACTATCAGACATGCATTTTGTTCCAAACAAAATGTGTTTTAGCATATCGTTAATTAATGAGCAGCTGCCGACAAGTTTCACATGCATACACACACACACATTTTAGTAATACATTTATCCTAGTCTTGCTAGGGAGTCTCCCAAAATTGGTCTAATGCAAATAGAGACCTCAGAGGGGATCTGCTGGCATAGCTAAACTCAAGGCAGATGGATCAGCTCAGAAAATTATGGCGATTGTCCTTGTGATTTCCAAAGGCTGACCTTGCTAGAATGTCTCAAAGGATACAGGATACAGGACCAGGGGCTTACTGGGAAGGAGCCCTGGAGGTGTAGTGGTTCATTGGGCCCAGATCCCAAAGGTCTGCTGTACGAAACCATCTGTAGCATCTCAGGAGAAAGATGGGTTTTCTACTCCCCCACACAATTACAGTCTCAGAAGCTCCCGGGGACAGTTCCACCCTGTCCTCCACCCCCACCCCTACCCGCGCCCCCCCGCCCCAGGAGGGTCTCTATGAATCAGGTCAGTGAAAGCTCTAAGAAACTCCTTTGTGGAGAAGAAGCTGATGCTTGGCCTCAGGCCTTTGAAAAGGTCTCAGGTGAAGGTTTTTTGTGCAGTGGAAGGAGGCTGACGACGGCGACTTTTGATCATACCCAGCAATCCCCCACCCCCCCCTAAAATGAAGCGAACAGTGTGGTTCATTTCTCTAAAATGAAGTGAACAGTGTGGTTCATTTTGTACTGGTCGATTTCCTCATCGCCTCAGGGGAACCCTGCTCTTGTCACTTCCCCCTGACAAGTGTCAGGAGCGGAGTACGTCTCCTTGGCTTTTTCCAGGGCACGTGGTGAAAACTCAGTCCTTTGAGAAGGTTAATTTGCCATTGAGAAGGGGTTCGCTGACTATCGTTTAATTCATCTTTTAATAAGAAAAATCATTTACATAAAAATGAGAACTCCTGCTGCAGAGTCGGTCTATGCATCTTGTGTTTATATTTGTGACAGTCTCCACCTGCCTAGTTATTTCATAGTCTGGTGATTTATGCAGGCATTTGCAATAGACTGTGGTCCACTGCCAGCTTCTTATTATTGGCTACAGTGATGAATCAATTGAGAGGCAGAGTTGGAAGAATTTGTTTGTAATAGTAGTTTGTGGTTCTCCTACAAAACTCTCCTAGGTGATTCACCAAACCTCCAGACTTCTCCAGGGACGTCACTGAGCCTGAAGAGTTTATGTTAAGAAGAGACCTTATCTTCCTATTAACTGGTCATAGTTGCCATTACAGGCTTGAAGAATCATAGAGCTGGAGGGCCAATGCCTTATATTGACGGCGGAGACCAGTGATGAGTCAGCTGTAGGTCATCTGTGCAATTACCCATTCTCCCCCTTGTAGGTTCAAAGTCAGCCCCGCTACCATTTCGTGATGGTGCTATGAGGTAAGCATTGGAAATCAAAATGTCAGCAGTTCAAACTCACCAGCCACTCCTGTAAAGACTCACAGTTTTGGAAACCCTAGATAGGGTTTCTGTGAGTCAGAATGGATTCAATGGCTGTGGGTTCATGTGTGTTTTCTTGCTGTTCTACAGGAAACATGCGGTTCTGGCTGAGGAAGGAGGATCAGTGTGTTACAGCCACTGCAGTGGCCAGAGTTGATGCATTCTGGAACTCCCACCGGGTGGTGTGACGATGACATGTGTGCACCCTGGGTTGCATTCCAGGAGAGGAACCCTCAGATCTGAATTTGAAAACTCCACAGGGAGCCACTGTCACTGTGGCTCCAGGCTACCCCTGCTATGAAGAGCCATGAAAATAGAGTCAGTGCTTATCTCAGCCATACTATACAGAATCATAAGAGACTAAGAGAGAATTGCCACCCGAAGATCCCTGGGGGTGTAGTGGTTATGCATTGGGCTGTGATATGTATGGTTGGCAGTTCAAACCCACTACCAGCAACTTGGGGGAAAGACTGGACTTTCTACTCCCATCAAGAGTTACCATTTAGGAAGCCCACTAATGAGTGCTTGTGAGTCAGCATGGAATTGATGTCAGCAAGCTCTGGGTCTTTTGGACTACATTCCCCATGCTTCCCTGCCATCTTTCCCATGAGTAGTTCACTCCATCAACCTTTCTGAGGGAGGTGACCAACAGGGGTGAGGGCCATATTCAATTGGCTCTACACAACTTCTAGTGAAGGCATGTGCCAAGAGAACCTGAGATGAGGCCACGCTGCAGTCCTGAGTTCTAGATGACCTCCTGATCCCCTGACCTGAGCTGGCATTAGGCATACATCCCATCAAGCATAGGGGTGTCATTGGAAAGTGGGGACACTTTCCTCTCAAGGCCGGCATTGAGCTGGGGTCAAGTGGAGAAGCACAGCGGGTGGGGTCAGTGTTTGCATAGGCTTGGCCTGTAGCATGCTTTTAGATGTTCTTCCAAAGGACTGGACCCTGTGAGCCCTCATAGGGAGACACCTTGGAGTGTGATGTGCATAGCCTGGTAGTATTTCTCCTCAAGTGACACTTCCTAATGGGTAGAATCCCCTTTGTCACATGTGAGGAAGGGTGGTGCTACTGCAAAATCAGTGCACTGGATCTCTGCCTCCAAAAGGATTCCATCTATTTAGAGGAATAAGATAAAAAACATATATGTGCATTATGTATATGTGTGTGTACAGCTCTAAACTCCCAGACAGGGAATCAGTTTCAACTCAGAATGACCCTGTAGGATGGAGTAGACCTGCCCCTGTAGTGCTCTGAAACTGAACATCTTCCCAGAAGTATAGGAGCTCAATGTGTAGCCCACTTCACTACCAGAACACATTCTCTTCCTCCTTCTTTCTCTTTTGGTGTGCGTTTCAGACAGAATTTCATATCTTCCCCAAAGCTGTTTCTCCCAGGAGACAGGTGAAAGGGTTTTTACAGGAACTTTGGGTGAGGGGCAAGCCAAGGCTACGAGAAAGAGTAGGTGGAAAGCAGAGGCCACCTTTGCTCTTATGGCTTGTCTTTGGCTTCAGGGTTTTAGTTTTCATGGCTTTGGCCAGTTCTGGGCAGCATGATTCTTTCAGACAGATAATTTCCAACACCTACTTGGACCTTTGCTTCAGCGAGCTATTAAAGAAAATTTACTGCATGCTTTTATCTTGCCACAGTTAAGAGACATATGGCTGTTTTTATTTAATCTAGCAGTAGTCCTGGGGGTTGGGGATTGACCATGACTTCTTCTCGAGGCAAGAGTGAATGGAGAAAGTGCCATTCCAGGTGAGGTCATCTCAGCGGCATGGCATCATTAGAAGGTGTCACCATAACAGCATAGTTTACCACTGATTGACCCATGGCACCAACAATAAGAATACATTGTATAGGCTTAAAGGTCCTCACACAAAATGCCACGGCACTTTCTGTTCCAGACAGGGAACTCTACTGAACGCCCAGTTGAATCCTAAGCCCTTTCCTCTCTTGGACCTGGGTAGGATTATGACTTAAGTGTCCCTATCCAACAAAGCCATAGAAGCTTGCATTTCCACCTTCCTTGAGATTCCTCAACTTACCCAAGGCAGTTACAGTAGAGAACACTTGCTTGAAGAGCTCCCCTCCCTCCCCCCATTTGACAGCATAGCTCAGAGTGCCATGTATTTGCCTTTTCTGTTAACTATGTAATATATAAAGGAGCCATGGTGGCATCATGGGTTACGTGTCAGTCTGCACGAGGGAGAAAGATAAGACTTTCTGTTCCCATCTCAGAACCCCACAGGGGCAATTCTATACATCCAACAGAGTTACTGTGTTAGAGAGGGTTCTCTAGAGAAACAAAACCAGGACACACACACAATCATAAGTGTAATAATATAGAATCATTATATATATTTGAGGACACATATATGTAGCACCAAGGAATATAACAGCTAATTAGTCCACACAGCAGTACAGAGAGATCATTTCAACTCACTGCTATGGAGCAGTTAATAATATACTAGAAATCCTTCAACTCATGAGGGCTTCTGGGCCCAAGGTCAAGGAAGCAGACAGCGCTGAGTCTTTCAATAGGCAATGCAGGCAGTCTGGCCACAGGCACCAACCACCAGTGGCTCAGGAGCTTAGCAAAGCAGACCTTGATGGGATATCAAACTCAGGCAATTCAAGATGACAGGATCTGAGAGCCTCATACTCAAGCAAGGTATACACCAGCAGCATGGTGAAGCAGGTCTCAAAGGAACCTCAAACCCTACTGACACATAAGCTACAGGTCGGCTGTCCCATGGGTAGTATAGCTCACAAGGTGAGGCAGAGAACTAGCTAAAGAAACCACACACAGGCCGGATCACTAGAGAGAGAGAGAGAGAGAGAGAGAGAGAGAGAGAGAGAGAGAGAGAGAGAGAGAGAGAGAGAGAGAGGTGGGGCTTTGGGAGTCATGTATCTCTTTGCCCTCCAATCAAACTGCGGCCTTATTGACCCCATATGTTCCTATTAGCCAGGTTGCCACAATAAACCTACCTATCCCAGCTACTGTGAGTGAGAATCAATTCAATGGCAGCGAGTTTGGTTTTGTTTATATAATATATATATATATATATATATATATATAGTATTAAAATATAAAATATATCTGCAACCCTGGACACAAATCTCCTCCCCTGAGGGTATATTTTCCTGTAGCTTCTTTGTCTCGGGGCTATTCTTTTCCCATCCTTCATGTAGCCCAGCAGCTGCACTTTCCAATAAAGACTGTTCCTTTGGGCTCGGTTCTTTATCTATCACCTAGTATTGAACAAGTCTTCATGTTTCCCTCTGGTTTCAAATGGTGTAGCACGAACTGTGACACAAGCAAAGGAACTTTCACTGTGTTTGGCTTCCCCTGCACCGAATGGGAGATGGTGCCTCCTGGCTGATGTGAGGTCACGTGGAAACGCCGGCTATCCTTAGGGAAGTCTCTCACAGTATTTGCTTACATGGAGGCCATGGCTCATGCAAAGGGCTAACCTGCTAGCCCGGGAAGATGTTTGCAGTTCAACCAGAGCCTGGCGATCTACTTCGGAAAAAGCAGCCAGTGAAGATGTTAGGGAGCACGGCTCCATTCTGCTACACACAGTCACCACGACTTAGAGAGGACTTGCCTTGGGTTTTACTGAGGATGAAACCCACCTCCCACCCCCAGGTGAAATTCACACAATCTAGAACAAATACATTTCAAGTGAGCAATTCAGTGACATTTAGCATGCTCACAGTGAACGCAATGATCTGTATCTAGTGCCAAAATATCTCCCTGCCTACATCCAAGGATTGTATTCCCATTAAACAGTTGCTGCCTCCTCCTCCCATCAGTCAGCATTCTGTTTCCTCTCCAGTGTTTTCCGTTTCATCAGGGGCGCAGAAGGAATTACTCCGGGGCGTTTGTGTGTGGCACCATGGGGATGATCTCAGACAAAAGGCACTTGGCTTCATCCCAGCTCCAAACTCTACTCCTCAGATGACCTCGGACTTGGTTCCACTGTGCATAGGTTCCACTTCCGGATAAGTAAATAAATAAACTTGCTAGTGGATTGCTGTGCTAAAACACTTCAAGTTTTTATGTCATGGCCATACTGTGAAGGTTTCAATACAGGTGTTAGCAGTTATGGCTTGTTTTATGTGTCAACTTGAGGTTTTGACCAAACCCTAATCTAGGTTTTGCTGTGAAGATGTCTTCCTGATGTGATAAGGTTTAATCAGTTTATATGAAGTAAAAGAAATTTATGCTAGATAAAGTGGATAGCCCTGATCCAGTCAGTCAAAGCCAGGGGTGTTCATACTTCTTCAGCATGCCAACCACTTATAAAATGATCAAGTCAAAATGACCTACCAACTACAAAATTATTTATTGTTTATTCATAAATGCATTGATAATTCTTTATATGCACAATGCGTAACCTCTTATTGCATGATACCACACAATGAAGTATGTACATTTTTGTCATTACCTGAGTTTGATGACTTGCAATGAGTGAAATAAGCCAGGGATGCATAGTCCGGACAGTAGCTGCTGACAGCCAGCCTCAAGCACACTTCCAAGTCATCATCAGTCATGGTGGAATTGTACTTGGACTTACTGATCTTTATGTGGGAAAAGACTGACTCACATCAATAATTAGAGCTGAAGAATGCAGTCAAGGAGGTAGCACATTTTCTCATGTTTGGGTTCTTTTCCTCTGTAAGTTCCAGAACTGTTCATGCACTCTGAACCTCTGCTAAATGTCAGCTTGGAGTGCCAAAATCTCCCATTCCATATGAAAGTGATAATATTTTAATCTTCTTACTTGGTCCAGCTCCCCCACTTATTTTAATGCCCTTTATTATGTTTAAGAGAAAAAAAGTGTGATAGGTGGCTTTGTTGTGTCCACATGGCCAATGCACACATGTGAGATAGATGGAAGAGCAGAGCTATAAGTGGCTCGGTGATCCCTCTCTCTCTCTCTCTGATCTTCAGACCAGCGTGCAGCCAGCTGCTTTGCTCTTTCTGTGCCTCCCTTTGCAAGCTACACTAGGCGTGGGACACCTAGTCCGTGGACTGTGTCACTCTCATTGCATCTGGCTGACTGTGCTGTATATCAATGAAGCGACGTGATTGATGATAGACCTATGTCTATTTTTTCAATGCCATGAGATCTGCCCACACTAAATTTGTGATTACCTAGTAGATCGGGACCCCTGTATTAAGCACCCCCGGTCAAAGCCCTTAAGAGCAAGGCCTGGGGTGAACGAACTGCCCAAAGCCATGAAGTAACTAAAGTCATGCAGGCAAAGATGAGCAGAAGAACCAAGAGGCCTCAGCTTTCCATCTACTGCTCACTCAAGATGATAACTAGTGTAATTCTCAAGATTATTCTGAGCCAAGGTTATAACACAGACATCCTGGAGCTACAGCCTCCACAGAGCAATGGAGGTATAGCGGTTACTCATTGGGCTGCCAACCACCAAGTCAGAAGTTCAAAACCACCTTGGGAGAAAGAGGACATTTTTTGTTCCTGTGAAGAGTTACAGTCTCAGAAACCCATGGAGGCAGTTTTACTCTGTCTTAAGGCTCTTGCTAGGTGTCACAATCGACTCGATGGCCCTGAGGTAGGTGTTTTTCCAAGATTTTCCTCCTTGCCACTCCCCACACCTACTGTAACCTTCAGTTCTGTGGCTCAGGAGACGCCTAAGACAGGAATTGTCTTTGGTACTATGGTGGTGGTTTCTAATTTTTTCCTCAGCTCTGGTGGAAAAAAATACTAATAAAAAGTTTCTTTGGATTAAGGTCCTTTGGATTAAGGGTACAAAACAGATGCCAGCTGACATGATGGCTAAAACCAAGCAACTGGCATTCCTTCCCCTAGAGCTTCCCTCCTTTCCCCTTCTCTTTCCCTTCTCTCTCAGGTCCTTCAAAGCCCCCTGGGTTCTCCAGGGAAGAGTTTGAAATCCATGGAGCAAGGCTTGTTGACATGGAGCAGGGTTTGGTCAACTTATTTCCACTACCAACCTCTTCGTGCCTAAGAAATTTGCAACATGGGTGAGCACTCCAAGAAGCACCATGTATTCCTGTATCCTTGGCTTTGAATTAATGTCACCCATTGTACATCTAGAAACTTCAGAGTTGCTAAACTTTTGGCAACAAGAAGTTTTGACTTAGATCAGCAGTTCTCAACCTGTGGGTCCCGACCCCTTAGGGAGTCGAACCCTTTCATATGGTTCGCCCGATTCATAACAGTAGCAAAATTATAGTGATGAAGTAGCAATAGAAATAATTTTATGATGTGTGTGTGTGTGGGGGGGGGGGGTGTCACCACAACATGAGTAACTATTAAAGGGTCGTGGCATGAGGAAAGTTGAGAACCACTGACAGACCAGCATGCTTCCCCTTCGGCTACCCTTTTACTGTGGTGGCCATTTTTGTTTCTTCCTTTCTCTTCTTCTTGTCTTCATTCTTGGGGGTGTTGTTGTAAAGGTTCTGAGCCATCGAGACCCCCTGTTCAACAGAAGGTAGCACTGTCATCCTCTCATTGGGCATTCTACTTGAACCAGTTGGTGCAAACACTGTCGATCCTTCTTGGCGAAGGTTTTCTCTTCCTCACCAACCTTCTATTTCCCCAAACTTGGCATCCTTTCCAGGGACCCGTTTCTCCTCAGGCCCAAAGCATGGAGATGATACTCTCACCTTCAACTTTTCAAAGGTGCATTCTGGCTATACTTTCTCAAGGCAGATTTGTTTGTTCTTCTGACGGTCCATGGTAATTTTAGTATTCTTCAACAGCATTGTGATGCAAAGATTCCAATTCTGGTCTTCCCTATTTACTGTCCAGCATATGAGATGATTGAAAATATCGTGACTTAGGTCAGGTTCACTTAAGTCCTCAAAGTGAGATTTTTTTTTTTGCTCTACAATGCTTTAAAGAGGTTGTGCACAATGCAATATGATGTTTGATATCATAATGACTGCTCCCATAATATTGTTGTGGATCCAAATAAAATGAAATCCTTGATGACGTCAGTCTATTGGATGAATTGTAAGGACTTTTGTTTTCTTTACAGAATTGTAATCCATACCGAAGACTGACGTTTTTTATTTTCATCAGCAAATAGTTCACGTCTTCTCTGATTCCACCAAACAAGGCTGGGTCATCTGCCTATTGCAGGTTGTTAAGGAGCCTTCCTCCAATCCTGGTGTCTTCATAGAGTGTTTTCTCAGCAGACAGACTGGAGAAGTATGAGGAGAAGTATGAGGCACATGTTTTCTGATTATATGTTCTTGTTCTGTTTGAATGACTCCTTCTTGGTCTAGGCACAGATTCCAGTGAAGCATAAGTAAGTGTGCTGTAAATAGTGTTTCATGGAAAACCCATTCTTCTCAATTTTAACATAGTTTGTTATGATCCACACAAACTACCACACTACAAAAAATTCACAAATGATGGTCTCAATCTAGGCTTGTCTTTGAATGGTAGCAGGAGGTTGGAAGGATCAGCCCAAAGTAGTGTTTCCTAAGTGGATGGCACATTGGACAGTGTAAAATCACTGATATCCAGGCTCCACAGAGGAGGAGTCTGCTTGGATCAGTCTGGGGTTCATTGTGGGCACATGGATTTGAGTGCTCTCCTGGTGATTCAGCCATGAGGTGGCATTGAAAATTACTAACCTCCATCAGTAATAGTCAACCCCGACTACACATTATGATCACCTGGGATTAAAAGGACACACATACACGAAAGTTCAAGTCCAGCCACCGGAAATTTTGAGTCAATTGATCTAGTGTTATGCTTGGGAATGGAAGTACTCTCACTCTTCTTCCTCTCCTATCCCAGGCTCTGGTCCTTCTTCCTTTTCATTTCAGGTGAATATAATGTCAAATTATGCTGTGGAATCCCTGACCTAGATGATCTCTTTCATCTCTATGGACCTATGGTATAGAATGGCACTTCTCAAACATGAGTGCCCAAGAGATAGACCCTGTGAGCCAATCAAGCAAAACTCACTGTCAAAAGAACTATGATGCGAGATGCCACCTAATCTCTCTGTCCACAACAAAAGAAGGAAGAAAATCAAACTCAACATCCACACTGAGCAAAGTCAGTTCCTCTGAGGCAGTGGTCAGATGTGACCTACCTGTCAACTCACACATCGTCTAACCCTCCCACTGCACTCTCTACTCAGCTGGATTCTCATTTGACCTTCTGGCTCTCAAGACAAGGGTCAGATACCAACAGAGTCTCCTACAGCACTCTACTTCTGTGGGAATGCTCCACAACTCATTGCAAGGTCACACGGCACACAGACAATTTTCACAGTGATGGGGATCATTAAGGAAGTTAACAAGGTCACAAATGCCCATGACATAAATATTCAGCCAGGACAGCCCCTTCTCAGCTGTGCTCATGAACAGACTTTAGTCTGTTTCTTTAGTCTTTGGTCTCTCTCTGGCCTTTGACCTATTCAACCATATGGTCCACTGGCCTCTGCCCTGCTCATGTAATGCTACAAAGCTCCTTCACAGCTGTGCATAAATTTCCAAAGGTAAGGCACTCTTCCATAAGCCAAAGCCACTCAGCTCCTGTTATGTGGGTCAGCACCCTCCTACCCCTACCTCCAGGCCAATTAACTGTCTGAGAGCACTTTACTCTACAAATCAGCCTCTGCCTGAGAGCACTCAGCTTTGCTTGCTCTGTGGGCTGGAAGTTCATTGCTGTGGCTCATGCTAGGGCTCTTGACTCTCCTGCTGAGGCCTGTCACTCCTCTGGCCCTCCTCTGAGGTAAAAGCTGGTTTCTGAGTGAAGGCAGTTGAATGTGCAGGAATCTCAGGGTCCAAAGAATGTGCTCGACTCTTGGCTCTTCCTCTCTTCCTGGTACTAAGATCTCCACCTTGCCCCTTCCTGGTTTTCAAATGGTTCATTTTATAGCCAGTGGCAATCACAATTAACTCTGTTCACAATTGCTTACAACCGAGTCAGTGTCTTCCCTCACGTTTCTTACCCAGACCCAGCAGGAAAAGGTTGTTTAGTGGGAATTACAGAGACTGTGGTTTGAAGAGTCACTGCAGACCTCATTTCAAAAATTTTTGATTCTGGAGAATTTGCTTAAGAATTTGTGTTTTTAATAATGTGCCAGGTGATATTGAAGGTGCTGCTTGTGGACTACTCTTTGAGAACTGTGAGTGGTTTCTCAGGAGTGAGGTGGATGCAGTATGACTAATATATATGAGTTACTTGAGGCTGGCCCCAGTCCCAGCTAAGGTGATTCCTTCCCCAGAAGAATGCACTACAGAGGATAGCACTGAAGATACAGGTGGGGGTAGGAGTGGAGGGGGGGGGGAAGTGGCAGGTCTGCCTAGACCACATGGGAACAAACAGGGAGGGAGAGAGAGAGACAGAGAGAGAGAGACAGAGAGAGAGAGAGAGAGAGAGAGAGAAACACATCCTGCCCCCCAAGCCCTGAGGACGACATTCCTGCTCAGAGCAGGCAATACACAGAGAGGACCATGGGGTTGGTCCCACCATGAGCTATGACCCCTCACTGACCCACAGTGCTAAGGGTGACAGCAACGGACACACAGTGTGGGTATTGTGCCTGGTCTGACCCCTCCACATTGAAGTGAAACACAAAGGGAGCACAACAGAGCAGCAAGGGGAGCCAAGGAACGAAGTCCCCAAGGAATCCCAAAACTGACTTTGAAATCATTGGGAAGGGTGTGGCACTTCAACAGATCTGATTGGAAAACAATTAGAAGGATCAGCAGACAGACCTGGAACTATTTATAGGCTTTTAAAATTTCTTTTTTTCTCATGTCTCTCCGTATAGGATAGGCGGGATAATCCATCCCAAGGGCATGGGAGAGGAGGAGGTAGGAGAAAGGGGGGGAGGATCCATCAATCCCAGAGACAAGATCTAAAATTGATATCAAAAGAAGATTGTAGAATGTCTAGTGGGGGGTGATCAAGTACAATGTAGCCCAGAGAGAGTACTGAGCATTGAGTAAAGGACGAACATGCTTGTGGGACAGGAGAAAAGTAAAAAGAAATAGAGAAAAGAGTTAGGAGGTGAAAGACATTTATAGAGGTGCAAATATAGGCATGTACATATGTAAATATATAAATATATTAATAGGAATATATATGTATATATATACTTAAATGTTAAGTGTAAGGTAGCAGATGGGCCTTGGGCCTCTATTCAAGTCCTCTCTCAATGTAAGAACACTGGCATTCTAATAACCTGGCATTCTATGATGCTCACTTTCCTGATAGACTTGATGAAGTCAAAATAGGTGCATAAGCAAATGTAGTAAAGAAAGTTAATGGTGTCTGGCTATTAAAATATATAGTGTGTGGGTCTTAAAAGTCTTGGGATTAAACAAATGGCCATCTAGCCAAGAACCAACAAGTCCATGTGGAAGAAGCACATCAGCCTGTGTGATTGATTGTGAGGTGTCCATGGGATCAGGTATCAGGCATCAGAAGACCCCCCACCACAACCCAAATATATTGATGCAAATGATGGGGGTCCAAGAAGAGACTCCAAGCCCATCTGTAGACAATTGAACATTCCCTCCCAGAAGGCCACAAAGAAGGAATGAGTCCGCCAAGGGGCAGCATAGCACGAACATAACATACAACATTTCTCCACTTCTTGAATGCTCCCCCAGTCCCACTCCCACCCAGCCACTCTCATGTCCCCACGTCTACCCTACAAATGTGGCTAGACCAGAGTATGTACATGGTACAGATAAGAGCTTTAGACACACAGAATCCAGGACTGATAAATCTCTCAGGAACAGTAATGGAAGTAGTGATACCATGAGGGTAGGGGGAAGGTGGGGTGAGAAGGGGGAGAAATAGGAACTGATTGCAATGATAGCCGTCAAACTCCTCCCTGTCCTCCCACTGAGCAACAGAAATGTGGGCAAAGGGATATGGTGGATGGTATAAGATATGAAAATAATAATAATTTATAATTTATCCATCCTTGAGGATGGGAGCACGGGAGAGGGGAAAGAGGAGCTGATTTAAGGGTGCAAATAGAAAGAAAATGTTTGGAAAATAATGACGAAAATAATGATCAAACAAATGTGTTTGGTACAATTGATGTATGGATTATGATAAGAGCTGTAAGAGCCCCCAATAAAATTATTTATTGAAAAATAATAAAAATTTAAGTGTTCTGAACAAGTGGGGGGGGGTAGGGGAAGAGTTACTGCTGCAGACCATTTTGACACCAATTATGCCAAGAAAAGATATTATCTTCTGGGTGTTGTATCATTTCCCATGCGTATCGTGGCACTTTTTTACAAGGTGTGGCAGGAAACCAGAAGCAAGGACATCCACCACATGTATATCCAGTGTTGTTTGCAAAGATCTTCATTAAGCCGATGGAGTCCCTGTCTGATTCCCATCTAGGAAATTTTATCCCTCAGATCAAGTTTAGCCCATCCCGAGCATAGGCCTAGCTCAATCCCAGAAAGTCTCCTCCAACAATGACCATGTGTGAACGGGTCAACAGAATTTTTTTTTTATGTGCCTGTGACAGTTTTAAGAAAGGTCAACATTGTTGGTAGAAACCTGGGTTCACGTACCAACAGGCTCACAGGGCGGGCAGCAAACCGGAAGGAGGGTTGCTGTGAAGACATGTAGCTCATGCAGTGGGTGAACAATGAGGAATGATGGGGGCACAGGGAGCCGAGGCCCACCCTCTGCAGGGAAAAGAACTCAGGGTAGTCTGGGGTGGCATGAACAGCTACATTTTGGACTCCTGACCCACCAGGTGGAAGTCCACTTCAGTCAGTAGTGCTTCAGAAAACAGAGCTGACAACCTGCTTAACAAACGTCACAGTCTTGAAAAATCTGTGAAGTACCGCTCTACACCACACACACACACACACACACACACACACACACACAGCCTCCACGAAAGGGAGCCAGTTCAGTCCTAACTCACCTCGGCAGACAAGTCACACAGGAGGCTGGGTCACTTGGCATGTGGGTAAGACACAGACAAGGAAGAAGGCAACAACGTGCTCGCCAAGTAGGAAGACGGCAAACTGCTGGTGTGAGCAGAAGCATCATCCCCGTCTGAGAGGCTGGGATGGGCAGCAAAATGCAGAGGCCTTCGCTTGTTGCTAGTCTACATTTGCACAGCACTTGCTGGCTTCTCTGGCACGTTCCTGAGTGACTGGGCACAGAATGTGGCACATGGAGTGTGTGTATCCTGCCAGCTTGCCACCTGGTAGAGGCTCTGAGAGGACAGCCTGCCCTGCGCCTGTCACGAACGACCAGCCATTGGCACACCCCTGAAACTAGTCAATCAAGGCCGAGCGCGCTGTGAAATCTAAGACTGTCTGATTATCACCCTCCTGGCTCCAGGCCCAGGAGATATTTATAAATACCCATAACTGGTTCAGTCTGTGTTCTATTTATTTTCTTCCCCAGATCGCTCGTCTCACTCTCTGCCATGAGGCATTGTTAGTAGGTCGTGACCTGCCTGTAGGTTGTGAAAGTCTCTGTAATAGGATTGGATCTTTGCCCGGACCAAGATTTAGTCCCTAGGCTGACCATTAACAGCCACAGCCCCCCAAATAACCATTGTGAATGATGACCCTTCGGGCTGAGATGGTTTGCAGAAGGACTCTGTGAACATGCTGATGTCTTGTGGCATTTGCTTTGTTGGAGAGGGCATGCAGCACATCTGGAGAACATCGTGGAAAAAAAAATATTCGAGGTGGTCCTTGAAAGATAATGATTCCAGATGGGCCTTGAAAGATGATTTGGATGTTTTTCCCCAAAAAAGTTTTAATCGAGCTATAATTAACATATTATGCAATTCAAAAGCTCAATTATATCAAGAAGGGATTGGTGTTAGAGGAGCAGATTTTTGTCACTGACAGTGAACAGTCAATCTATTAGCGTATTATTTTTAGTTTTGATGCAGAGTCTGTTGTTTGGGTTAGATATCACTTGTCTACTTTTCTTAATGAGTGACTTTGTGTGAGGGAACACAGTTGGCAATGCTGGGGGGGTTGGGGTGGGGCAGCAGTTTTGGCTGTTAGAATGTGGCATCAATTAGGCTGGAGATTCTACTCTACCAGTATATCCTGGTTCACAGGACAGCCTTCACCACAATGAACCTCCTGACCCCAAATGTCAACCATTATGGAAAAACACTATCAAGAGTCAAGGGCCTTTTGCATATAGAATTTTAGTAAGAGAGAATCTTATACTTGATTTCTGATGCACTGTCAGGGCACATTTCATTTTCATTTTCAAAAAGTTGATTTATTCTTTGAGGCCTATAATATAATGCACCAAATAGAATTCTCGTCTTAGTTCATAAATTGCATGATTAGCAAACAATACCCTGTAGGTCAAATCTGGCCTGCCATCTGATTGTAAATAAAGTTTTATTGGAACACAGGTTGTTCCTATTGCTCCGGGCATGGTTCATGACTGACTGGCTGCCCTTTGGCACACAGTGACAGAGTTTAGGAGTTATGATAGAAACCACAAGGTTTGCAAAGCTTAAACATATTTGCTCTCTGTTCCTTTACAGAAAAAAAAATTACTCCCTTCTGGATAAAGAAATATGTCAAACCTCTCGCAGATGGTCAAAACCCAAGTATTCAAGAGTGAGTATTTTAATTGCCCTGACCTTCTTCTGATGATTATCTGGATAAGACTGCCTGGGTAGGTCTTCTGAGCTTAATAAATAATTACCACTATCCCCACCCAAAAAACCAGACCCGTACTGAGCTAATTCTGCTTCACAGTGATTCAAAAGCGGGTGTCTGAGGCTGTCATTCTTGATGGGAACTGCTAGCTTATCTTGCTCTCACTGACTAGCTGGTGACTTTGTGACACCGTGAGCTGTCCAGTGCTTCCCAGGTGGCAGCACCTGGGCTCTTCATGAATGTAGGAAGGCTGCAGTGTGATGGAAGCCAAGTCTCTACCTGCCTACGTTTCATTGGCCAAGATATTGACCTCTGACTCCTGAGCTTCAAATGTGGTTGTGCCCGTGAATTAAGAACATCAGCCACACAAATCCAGGCCAGGTCTTCGAGGCGTCCAGATATCTTCCAGCTTTGAATGAATTGGGTGCGGTAGAGAAGGTGCACATCTACTTGGGGGGCAAACTTCAGTGGGGAACACTACTGGACCCTTATCTACAGTTTCTGTCTTTAAAGGGACAATTTCCATAATTACTTTCAGCAGCAGCAATTCCTAGAACATGACATTTCAAGGTCTTTTAAGTCAAATCAGCATAATGAATTCATTAATTCACTCAAATTAATTTCAAAAATCAGTTAGTCACTAATAGGTGCTGTATACTGTACCTAACTAAGGAGGAGACAAATATATATCAAAAACCAAAAGTCACAGAACAGTATGACTGGTGACCAAAACATTGCAATCTAAGCCACCTGTATTACAGCACAGAAGTTTTTCCAAGGGGTGGTGTGATGGTTACTTACTCAGTTGTGACTGAAAGATTGTCAGTTCAGATCTGTCCAGCCAGGGAGAAAGAGCCAGTGCTCTGCATCTAGGAAAAGCCTGGGAAAGGTTTTTTTTTTTTTTTCACAGTTTTAGTTTGGAAAGACCCTCTAGTCAGTTCTGTTCTGTCACACGGGGTTGCAATGAGTCCAAAATCAATTTCAGGACATCCAACAACATGCCTTTTAGAGGGCGATTTCAGCAATGCTATAGGGTCGGAAGTGACGTACAGGAAGGAAATGTTGATGGTTCCTGGGAGGTCCAGAGAAGGCTGTGTGGAGGTATTATTGAGGTTTGAATTAGATATTCAAGGAAGGGTTGTACAAATGTGAGAAAAACTCTTAGTGACAGAGAAGGGATTCACAGTCAGTCCTGGCTACTTCTGTCACCAAGTTTCTGGCAAGTGACCCATCCCATAATGAATTTACCATGATCTGAGGGCCAGGCCTTGGCCTTTCCACTCACTGTTGAACTTTCATCTCTGTTCTCAGGATAGATCCAATTTTAGTGTGGTAATCTGAGTATGGGTGTGGGCTTCAATTGTACATTCTCTTGAAAGGCAGTTGACCTGACCATTTCCATGGTGAGAAAGTCATTTCAGCATCTTCCAACCAGCCTGTGATGTCAACTTTACCAGTCACAATAGAAGCTAGCACCGAGGACCCATCATGAGTCAGGCATGCAGAAAAACACAGGCATTAAAAAATCTTTACAACATTGAAATGACCTCTTTAATGATCTGTCTGCCTCGCCAGACAGTGAACTCCCAGAGCACTTTGGTGGCATTTATTCAGCTTCATATCAAATCACTCATCTCTGGCACAGAGGTGAGGATTGGTGAGTATTTTGTTGAATGCAAGAAATTAATAAATCAATGTGTGCATTAGTGGGGAATTCAAAAGCGCAACTCCGTTTGTAGAGATTTCTTGGTGGAGTAGGATCAGATGCCCCACTTGCAAGTGTATTCCCTAACAAGCTCCTCCCTTGTCAGGTGACAAATCTGCTCCTGAAGAATGCTTCTGCTCTTGCACTTTGTATTTTCACCGAATCATGAAAGAATCATGCAGAGTATCTCAAAATTGTATGTTGACTACCAGCATGACATGAAGACCCAAATGTTCCCTGGACAAGAGCAAGGACACTGCCAACACTTATGGATTCCAAGTGCTTTTGCTCATCCATGACCCTCCCTTCCCCACAGAGAAGAGTTAGCGAGAATGAGTTCCTTCGTTTTCCTTTTTTGGGGGGTGGGGGGTGAGGAAGCACCACTGCCCTGGTGGCAGTAGGAAGCCCAGCCTTGCTCCTGGAGAGCTGCTGCTGAATTTGAACCACCAACCCTGTGGGCTGCAGTCCCGTACACAACCACCACGCCACTGGGGCTCAGCCCCCTTGCTTTTCTTTATAGTTTTTCTCCATATCTATGTACTACAAATATCCACCTCTTTTTGAATTTTATGTAATGGAGTGGAAGGTATATACTTATCTATATCTCTGATGTGCTTCTTTCTGGCTTCTTTTTTAAAAATTATTATTATTTGTGAGTTAATAACATACTCCATAGTTCAACTGCATCAAGCAGAATTATTTAATCACTATCACAATCAGTCTCCAAACATTCTTTTTCTTCCCAGACTCCTTAACACGGTCTCCCTTTTATCAATTGACACCATTTGTTGAAGATTTGATTTCTAACTCATTGGATGTATTTGATCCTTGGTCAAAAATCTGCTGTCTGTATTAGGAGCCCTGGAGTTGTAGTGGTTATACATTGGGCTGTGATCTAAGCAGTTGCAGTCTGGGAAAAACCATAGGGGAGTTGTCATGAGTCAACATGAACTTGATGACACTGAGTGGGTAGGTGGATGGTTTGTTTTTGGATTCTTTATTGGTTGGTTTTGGTTTTATTCTTCTTTATTGGTCTACATATCTACCAGTACCAAGCTGCTTAGACTACTGTGCCTATGTAGTAGATTTTAAGGCCAAGAAGTGAGAGGCCTGTGTGTTCTTCTTCCTTAGTAGTACTTTCTGTATCCTTTGTCTCTTCCCTTTACATATAAAGTTAGTGATTACTTTTTCCATCTCCTTGAAGAATGATGCTGGAATCTGGATCAAAATTATCTTATATTTGTAGAGAGAAGTATGTGTTTTTGCTTTAACTATAAAACCAATTATCTCCAATGTGGTTGTACCAATTTATAATCACGGGTGTAAGAGTTTTCTTTCCTGTACATACTTGCCAAACCTCACCCTGTGATATTTTTCAGACTTTAAAATTTTGCTTATTGAGTGGCAGCAGAATTGTATTCCATTGTGGATTAGTTTGCATTTTCATAACTATCAATGAGGTTGAGGGAAGGCTTGTGAAACGAAAGGCTTTTTGCATATTTTTCCCTGTGTTGGATGAAACTGCTGGCAACTTTCCCCCATTGTTCTCTTTGTTATTGTTTTTAATCGATTTGTATACACGATTCACCTATTCAGGAAAGTACTCAAAAAGTCCATGTGGTGGGCTGAGCCCTGGTGGCGTAGTGGTTGTGTGCGGGACTGCGGCCCACTGGGATGGAGGTTCGATTCCAGCTCCACGGAGCAAAGGCTGGGCCTCCTACTCCCACCACCTGAGGGCAGTGATGCCCTCCCCACCCCCCCCCCCGCAAAAAAAAAAGTCCATGTGGTGCAGTGGGGTAAGTGCTTGCTGATTACTTCAAAGATAGGCAGCTTGAACCCACTAGCCACTCATGGGGGAAAGATGAGGCAATCTCTTTCTGCAAAGACTGAGAGCTTCAGATGCCCAATAGAGAAACTCTTCTCTGCCCAGTGGGGTGACTATGAGCTGCAATTGACTTAGCTCCAATAAAATATTAAAATATTTTGTTGTAAAACAAATTGCAAAAGTGCAGGTGGTCTTTTATTTTCATGAAAATAAGTTCTTATGTTTAATGGCAAACTTATTAATCCAATCCTTTGTCATTCAGTTTCTTTTATATTCCTTAACAGATATTACAGGCAGTCGTGAAGATATGCTGCTATAGTATTTTCTAAAATTGTCTAGCTTTGCCTCTTAGATTTTGATTCTAGACTTACTTGGAATTGATTTTTTAAGAAGAGTGCTATGTGGGAGTCTGATTTCACCACAGCTTACTGCCATAGAATCAATTGTGACTGATGGTGACTCTTGCTTTCTCTGCAAGCATGCTTAATTGTTCCGTCTGGTAAGGGGCTTTCCCCTCCATTGACTGGCATTGGCCCAGATATTATCTATCAATGTCCATACACAAAAAGTATTATTTCTGAGCTGGCCTATTTGTCTATTAGCCTATTGTACTATTCGCTTATTTGTCTGCCAAGACAGCTTATATTATTGTTTGTATTTTTTAAAAACAACCCCTTGGTTCGAGCAATAGTATTGTGGTTGGAAGTGGGTTCTGGATTCACACAACCTGGCTTATATACTGTTAACTATTAATTGTTATTTCACCTGTATGGGTGAAGCAGTTGGCCTGCTAGTCTTCTCACCCATAGTAGAAATTAGTTCTTTATGACTGTCCAATTTGATCTTTTGAAGACTATTATTAGATTTAAAAAATTTTCACATTCTAGGTCCTCACATCCCAAGGCTAATAATAATAATAATAAACTATACACTTTTCAATTTCTCTTGGAGGTGAAGCATAGCCCATAGTTTAGCGACCACAATCAGATGTGCCCTTGAATACTTGAGCCTAGAAGTAGGTCAGTACTTAGGAAACTGTGCCATTGCTCCTCTTCTGAGTCTTTAGGGGCACTATTCTGGTTCCTAATATCATCTGCTAGATCTGTTAGCAATGAATAGTTCTCTGTTAGTGCAAAGACTCAGGGAGGAAGAGATCAAATCTTGACCAGATGTATTGTGTACTGTAATTGAATCAAATGTTTTCCCATGAAGGCAGCCTGGTTGTAATAAACGGTTGGGGGGGGGGGGTTGTGAGCAGGAAGGCTCTGAACCAGAGACCAGGCATTATCTAAGGCCGAAGTGAGGGAGATCTGCCTGGGGAGCCATAGAAGATCCATGAAATCATCAATACCAGCTACCATCACACACTGTTCCAGCTATCAGATTACAGGTAAGTTAATTAAATGTTTGACCAAATACATCAGGCTATTTTTTAAAACATTATGTTAGGAGCACTTATATATATATATATATATAATTATATAATTATAATCCATAAGTCCATTAGATAAAGTATAGGTGTACAACTGCTGCCATCACAATTTTCAATACATTTTCTTTCTTCTTGAACTCCTTGTTATCATCTCCCCTCCCTTCCTCCCCTGTCCTACCACTCCCTGAACCCTTAATATATTATATATTATTGTCATTATAGCTTTTTGCCACAACATACACTTTCCAATGTATCCAATCACCTAAAATATTGATGTTTTGTTCTGCTCCAGTGGGGTTATACAGTCCTTGTTGGTATCAGTTCTCTCTTCCACCATCTCCCCCATGTCTTCCAGCACCCTCAGAAAATCACCACTTCTATTACTGTTTCTAAGGGCTTTATCTTCTTTGGATTTCATGTGTTGAAAGACTTTAATTTTACCAATGTACATATGCACATCTAGCAATACTAGTGAGGTAAAACTGAAGCTGTAATAATAGGAGAAGAAAATTTTAAAGAACCAGAGGGTAGTTTTCTGTTTGATCATGCTCTACTATACCCTGAATATACCATCCTTCAATGAGACCCTTCTTTGAGGGACTGTCCAATTCTCTTACAGTTGGGTTTTGGGTCTCCATGTTGTATATGCTCCATCACATCAATTTGATTGCTTGTTTTTGAACTTCTGATACTTATTCCCATTGACGTCTCATGATCATACAGGTTGGTGTGTTTCTCCCATGTGGACTTTGTTGCTTCCCTGTTAGATGGCCACCTTTTGGACTTCAAGCTATTAAGACCCCAGACTATATTGTTTAATAGCTGGGCACCATCAGCTTTCTCTATTACATTTGCTTATGTACCCGTTTTGTCTTCAGTGATCATTTCAGGAAGGTGACTATCATATATTACCACATTATTAGAAAAAAAAAATTCCTGTACTGAGGAAGGATTTAAGTAGAGGCCCAAAGTCCATCTGCTTCCCTATTGTATTTACATGTACACAAAGATAAATAGCATCTATATATATTTACATGTATACATAGCTATTTATACTGACAGAGATATAATTTTTACTTTCTTATTGTTTCCTCTATATCTTTTTTTCCTATCCTTCTACCCCACTATGATGTTTACCCATTGTTTACCTCTCAAAAATTCCTCCCATGTACATCTCATTTAATGAAACATTATCAGGGACCCTACATCCTTCTCGACATAAATTTTAGACCTCTTACTGTTCCCCTCCCTCTGGTGTGTTGGCGCACTATTCTTCTCTCCCCATGTCCCCCTCTCCCATGTTCCACCCCAAACTATCGGTCCCATTGCTGTCTCCTTGAGATTGCTTGAACTATCTTGTATAGCTAGATTTTAAAAAAGAAAGAAAGGAGAAAAAAAAAGAAACACATATAAATAGTTCCAGGTCTAACTCTTGACCTTTGTGAATATTCCCCAATCAGTTCAGATGAGGTGCCAAACTGCCTCCCGAGTCAGAGGTCTACTTTAGGGGTTCCTCCAGGGCTCGGTGTCTTTGTCTCAATTGTTGATCTGTTGTCACCCCCTTTAGGTTTGCCCCCACATGGGAAGGTCACTCCCACTCCCCAAACTGTCTTCAGTACACATTGGACTCCTTTATAAGGTGATAATTTTGTATGGCTCTTGAATGATGTTACCCACATCCAAATGGCCCTAGGCAGACAAAAAAGTCCTCCACCTCTGATCTTGAGGACGATGGAAAGCAAGGCGGAAGTCTCAGGAAGCACAGACTTTCTGCTCTGCTTTTGCTTGACTGTGACATTAGGAAGATGGAATAGGACCTCACCGATGCGCAAACAGTCCTATCCCTTTGTAAATTCCAGTGGGTTCTTCTTTATGAAGTGGAATAAGCCAAAGAAAGGGAAAGAAAATCATATTTGGAAACTGATTGAGAAAAAATTGAGCAAAGTAAAAAGTCTGGACTATCAGGATCTGGGTATTTACATGGCAACAGAGGAAAAAGGTTTCCTTTTTTTTTTTTTTTTTTTTTTTTGCCTTTTCAAAGCCTTGTTTGTTTTAAATCAAAGCTAAATTTTAAAAGGTGAATAACAGCATACAGGATTGAGGTTTTTGATTCTTCTAGCTTCTGAACTTTAACTATAAAGTATAGACTATAAAAATACATAGAGAAAGGTAAGAAATGTATTTAGTTTTTAAGAGATAAACCTGTGAAATTCTCAATACTGGAAATCTGCAGTCTGCTTACTTCAATAAGACTTTTTAAAAAAGTTAACTTGTTTAACTTTAGCTTCATAAAAGGACAGCCTCCCTCAAGGTGAAAGTATGTAGCTAAGGCAACAGGATTCAACTAGCTGCTGGAGGAAATGACTATAAAACAGAAGGAAAATCCGTTTTCAATTCTAATGTAGAGGTGAAGTAAAATTCCGACTTGAGAAGAGTCATTACTATGTTGTTTTCTCTTTTTTTTTGGCATCACTACCCTCTGGTGGTGGGAGTAGGAGGCCCAGCCTTTGCTCCTGTGGAGCTAGAATTGAACCTCCATCCCAGTGGGCCGCAGTCCCACGCACAACCACTACGCCACCGGGGTTCAGCCCACTAAAGAACCCTGGTGGTGCTGTCAGGTAAGCTCTGGCCTCCCTAACCACATCGTCAGTGGTTTAAACCCACCAAGAGCTCGATGAGTGAAAAGTCAGGTTATCTGCTTCCATAAAGATGTACAGTCTCTGAAACTCGATAGAGGATTATCATGAGTTGGAATCGACTTGATGGCAGTGGGTTTGGGGTTTTTGGCTAGTTGGCTGAAAGTAAAGTGGACATCATGACCAAAAGAATTTCCATAAAAGAAATGAGGAAATTGTGAGCCTGACCATTATACTGTACAAAATTATTATTAGTGGAAAATTGGGTCAAACTCTATCCCCCCTCTTCCCCCTCCTCTCCACTTTACTACAGTAGAATAAATCAAAACATTCTCTAACGCCTCACCCACAACTTTTATTTGGCTCCTTTCATTATTTCAGACTTGTGCAAATTGTTTTATAACCTAGTTTCAGTTTTAATTTAAAAATGCTTAAGGTTTAAACATAGAAATGAAAAAGGCCTAGAGGTAGCTGACTTAGAAAGACGCTTAGGCTCTCTCCTGAGCTTATTCCACCTTAATGTTAGGGGTTAGCTGAACAACTTCTGAAAATGGATTATGCCAGCCAGTATTTATTGTGTGCTTCCTGCAGACCCTCCTAGGGCGATGTCGGATGCTGCCGTGAGCAGCAGGAAGTACCTGTGGGAATCCCTCGTGATGAAGTGTGAGGAGCCTCTTAGCCTCATGAGCAGCAAAATGAAAAGAAAAAAAAACCCTTTCATATCAAAAGGTTCTATTTTCAAAGGGATGTTGAATCGACAGGATGGAGTCCCTGGATGGTACAGAAAGCTAAAAAGGTTAAGGGAAAGGTTATCAGGTTGAATCCACCCAGAGGCTCCTTGGAGAAAGAGCTGGTGCTCTGCTTCCAGAAGGTCATCCACATGAAAATCCCAGAGAGTGGTTCTGCTCTGCACCCTGGGAGTCTTCCGGAGGCCGAGTCCATACAACCACTGCCTTCACTTTGTGTCTGTGTCCATAAGGACACTCTCTCAGTGCCCCCTGACACTGGGGCCAATCAGTAGCTCTACTGACCTTTGGAAAGCAGGGCATCTGCCATCGGTGACTGAGGGATGCAGCACTGGAAATGCTTAAAGATTTAATCTGGGTGGAAAAAAAAAGGAAAAAGAACTTCCTGTCACAGCCAAATCTCGCTCAAGATGGTCTCTATGGTGAGCTTGCAGTTTCTGGGTTTTCATCTCTTTGAACAATGCAATAGAAACCTAGCTTGTTGACATCCATTTGGAGGTTGACTTTGAAAGTCATCTAACTCACACTCCCTTCCAAAAGGAGGAGCCCCCCCCCCATATCTTAGATAAATAACCATGCTCTCTACTTCGCAAAGCAGGCTATTTCCTTTTGTCGATTGGCTATTTCCAGTTGTGCAAATTTTGAGAGCTCCCTAAATTAAATTTAAAAAAAAATCTCTTCAAGCTGAACTGTGTCATACCTTTGAGTGATGCATATTTCAAATCAAATCACTCTGACACAAAGAAAGCCTTTCACAGATTCTTATCCCAGACATGTTTTATTCATCGATTTTCTCATCTCAACATCTTTTACTCTGGGGGACTCCTCCATTCCCTGGTCTTTCGCAGTCTTGCTCTGATGACTTGGTTGAGAAACCCTTCTTCCCTCATCCTTAGAGCCGGTTTATCGACCAGCCAAGAAAATCAGATTCTAGCCTCACTAACTGCAGGGATTGTTGCCAGCAAAGGGAAGACAACTCACATGAAGACTCTTGCTCTGTGTTGTGAGTCATTTTCTCTGGAGCTGGTTGTGGTTGCAAGTTGGGTGGACAACTTGAGGCTCTGTGGGAGAAAGACATGGCAGTGTGCTTCTGTTCAGACAGACTGCGTTCGGTACATGGGAGATGCTTGATTCTGCGCTCATGGGCCACTATGTGTCAGAAGTTATTCATTGACAATGTATCATGTTTATTGGAAGCTGAATGGATCCTCCTCTGGGGAAGAGTCCAAGAGGCTGGGGTCCATGGTAGACTGAATTCCCATTGTTCAACATGTGCCTGCCTGGCATAGAGACAGATGTATAAGACAGCGGAATTTAAAGGTGGAGGAGGAAAAAGAAAAAGAACATGAATGAATTAGAGAAACGGGTGCTATAGCAAAGAAGAAATCAGAAGGCGTTCGACTATCAGAGAGAATCACATCTGGGGTCTTCAAGACTTGTCTTAAAATCAGCAGCCCTTTAAGTGAGGTGCTGTCAGAGGTGGCCTACAGATGGCAGTTTGGGCCTCCCTGAGGAACTCAACTTGTCTTCCTTTTCAATATGTTATTTGAGTTTTAGGAATAAAGGCTTGCGGAGTAAGATTATGGCTGTGCCAGGAAGGATGCTTCACAGTGAAATGCTTGCAGGACAGTCTTGCTGCATTCAAAAAGTCAGCAGGTCTATTTCATGTTGGAAAAGAAAATTCCTCCATTCAACTTTCTCGGCTTCTTTCTCATGAAGGTAGTTCTCTATTTTCTTCTCTCCTTCCCTCCCCCTCTCCTTTCCTGTATAGTGTGGTATGACACACACAGGGACACGCATGACAAGCACAGTCACACAGCCTGCCTTATCAGAACACTGAGAGCACCCCAAAAAGCCCTGAATGTATGTTGCCCTAACTCCACCTCTGAGCCTCCACGTCCCACCCCCTACTGCCTGGTACCCTGTCCCTGGGCTTGCTTTCTTTAGTGTGAAAATAATTTTTCTTTTCTTTATTTCATAATTGTGGTGTTTGTGTTTATGACATTGATTAACTTTGCTGGGCATATTTTTCCCCAAATTTGCCCATGTCATGTGACATTTGACTATTTCCTTACATCACTTGTATTTCAAAGACCAGGAGGGTCACTCAAAATGAGCAGGTGTCAAGCAGAGCTTCCAGACCAAGAACAAACTACGAAGAAGGAGTTAGTTACCCACTTCTGAGAAATTAGCCTCTGAAAACGCTATGGATGTAATGGAAATCTTGACTGCAAGCCTAAAGGACAGAGCAGAACCTGATGTGTGCCAGAGGAGGGGCCGGTTCAGCTGGAAGTCACTCACTATATGATGGAGGAAGAGCTGCCTTCTTCAAGGACAGTTACCCACAGTGCTGCTAATGGCATGAAGTCTGTGAGAGCGAGCTGTCGGGATCTTCATTTGTTGATGGGACGCAATTCATGGTGAGAATAAACAGTTGTGGAAGTCTACTAATAATCAGAACTTGGAATGTACAAAGTGTGAGTCTAGGAAAGTTGGAAGTCGTCAAAATGAAAAAGCTATCCTTTATGCATTAGCAGGTGGAAGGGGGAACCCATCACAAGGCTGGATATATAGCTCTCCAGAAGGGGGCAAATAACAGAACTGTGGGTGAAGGGAGCAATGGGCAGTGTAAGATAGGAAATGATTCACTTGGGTTAGAAGAGTGGGGGAGGGAGGAGAGGAAAGAGGAGTTTATACTAAAGACTCAAGTAGAAAATGCTTTGGAAATAATGATGACAACATATTTACAAATATGCTTGATGCAATTGATGTATGGCATGTTATCAGAACTGTAAGGACTCCCAATAAAATGATTTTAAAAAAGGAAAGAAATTTTTTTTAAAAAGGGACCATTGTTGAATTCATCATCAAAGGACATTTCAAGATTCATCTCAAAGCACATTGTTATTTGTGATAGAATTATAGCTATCCATCTCCAATAACTAATAAATATTCATCGTATTCAAATTTGCGCACCAAACACCAAAGCTAGCAATCAGAATGCATTGCTAATTACTGGTGATTAGGAATGCAAAATTTGGAAACAAAGATGAAGAAACAGTATTTGGAAAAGAGGGAGTTGGTGATAGATGAAGCTGAAGATCACATGATAGAATTTTGCCAGACCAAGGATGTGTTCTCTCCAAATATCTTTTATTCAGTGACACAAAAGGGGACGATCTATGCGAACTTCTTCAAATGTAATACACAGAAATCAAGTTGATTACAACTGTGTGACAGGATGATGGAGAAGCACAACTAGAACCAAGCCAGGAGCTGACTGTGGAATACACCATCAATTACTTGCATGTAAGAACTGGGTGAAGCTGCAGAAAATGAAAATAAGTCTATGATAGCGAAAAATACATTTTGAGTTTACCCCCCCTCCAAGTTTTTTTTCCAATGATTTTATTTGGGGCTCTTACAGATCTTACAACATTCCATACATCACTTGTATCAAGCATATTTGTACACACGTTGTCATCTTCATTTCCAAAATATTTTTCACTTAAGCCCTTGGTATAAGCTCCTCTTTCCCCCTCATTTTTAAAATAAATCATTTTATTGGGGACTTACACAACTCCCATCATGATCAATGCATATGCCAATTGTATGCATACCACATTTGCACACTTGTTGCCATCATTACTCTTGAAACATTCTTCCTCGACTTAGGCCTCCACAGTACCAAATCTCCATATTTCCCCTCCCTCCCCCTTGTACATGAACCCTTAAAAATTTAAAAATTGTTAGTACTTTATCATATTGTACACTGTCCGATGTGTCACTTCGCCCACTTCCCTGTTGTCTGTCTGTACCCCAGAGAGGAGGTTATATGTAGATCTTTGCAATTGGTCCCCCCTTTCCACCATCCTGGTATCACCACTTGTCCTGAAGGGATTATCTATCCTGAATTCCCCATGTTTCCGACTCCAGTGTACATCCCCTGGTCTAGCTGGATTTGTAAGTAGAATTGAGATCATGATAGTGGGTAGGAGGAAGCATTTGAGAACAATAGGAAATTTGTATATTTCATTGTTACTACACTATACTCTGACTGGTTCCTCTCCTTTCTGTAACCCCTCTGGAAAGGGATGTTGATTCACCTTTTGAAGGACTTTGGATCCCCAATCTTTACTCCCCCTTATTTATAATATAATTTTTAGTTCTTTGATGCCTGGCCCTGAATCCCTTCAACACCCCCTGGTCACACAGGCTGGTGTGCTTCTTCCATGTGGGTTTTGTTGCTTCTGAGATAGATGGCCACTTGTTTACTTTCAAGCCTTTAAGACCCCAGATGCTATATCTTTTGATAGTGGGACACCATCAGTTTTCTTCACCACATTTGCTTATTTGTCATCAGCAATCATATCAGGAAAGTGAGCTCACAATGTTATGATTCCCACCCCCACCTCAAGTTTTGACAGCATCTCACAACACATTTGCTGCTGCATTGAACACTATTGGCAGAAGACTTTATCAGCTGTGGGTTGACATGAAGAACATAATTCATGAAGAAAGCAAAGATTATTAAAATACAAGAAAGAGACAATGATATACATATAACCCCCTCCCAGGAGGATGGACAACTGAAAAGTAGGTGAAGGGAGACATTGGTCTGTGTAAGATATGAAAAAAAATCAATTATCAATTATCAAAGGCTCATGAGGGGGGAAGGTTCAGGGAGGGAGGGGAAAATGAGGAGCTGATAGCAAGGGCTCAGTTAGAAAGAAAATGTTTTGAAAATGATGATGGCAAGAAATGTACAAGTGTCCTTGACACAATGGATGTAGGCATGGATTGTGATAAGAGTTGTATGAGCCCCTAATAAAATGATAAATAATATATACAAGAAAGAAAGAAAAGATCAAAGTGGATGTCAGAAGAGATTCTGAAACTTGATCTTAATCTTACAGTAGCTAAGATAGTTGGAGGAAAGGATGAAGTCAAAGAGCTGAATAGAACACTTTAAAGGGCAGCTCATGAAAACAAATTATTGCAACAAATCATGCAAAGACCTAGAGTTATGAAAACACAAAAGAATACACGCAGCATATCTAAAATTGAAAGAACTCAAGAAAAATCCAAGTCTTGAGTTCCAATATTGAACGTTTTTATCGGAAAAATGTTGAATGATGCAGGAATCAGCAAAAGAGGATGGAAAGAATACACAGAGTCACTGTACAGAAACAGAACTAGTCAACATTTAACCATTTCAGGAGGTAGCAAATGAGCAGGAACCAATCAAACTGAAGGAAGAAGCTCAAGTTGCACTAAAAGCATTAGCCAAAAACAAAGTTCCAGGAACTGTTGGAATATCAATTGAATATGTCAAAGAGCTGATGCACTGGAAATACTCATTTGTCTATGTCAGGGACTTTGAAAGACACGATTTGACCAACTGGCTGAGTGAGATCCATATCTGTGCCTATTTCAAAGGCTATTCAAACTACAGAACATTATCAGCGATATCACATGCAAGTAAAATTTTGCTGGAGATCATTCAGCAATGATCGCAACAGCATGTTGACAGGGAGCTGCCACAGGTTCAGGTTCAGAAGCAGATGTGGAACAAGGCCTATCATTGCTGGTGTCTGATGGTCTTGGATGAAAGCAGAAGAGACAACAAAGATGTTCTCTTGAGTTTTCTTGACTATGCAAAGGCAATAAAGTTGCAGTTTGGGCATCCTTGAGGAAATCACATTGCCTTCCTGTTCAATATGTTATTTGAGCTTTTGGAACAAAAACTTGGGGAGTAAGGTCTTACTCTACCTTTCTATATCAATCTGTATTAACTTAGGCAGGTCATGTGGTTCTAGAAATTTGTCCACTTCTTCTATGTTTTTGAATTTGTTGGAGTAGTTTTTTATACTGTTGCATATATATTTCCCCCCTTTGTCTGATTCTGTTGTGTTGTTTTCCATTTTTTTCTTATTTGTGATATTTTCTTTTTCTCATTCTTTTCCTTTGCTGGGCTGGCTGATGGTTATTCAAAAATTTTTTTGTTATTCCTTTTGAAGAATCGATGTTTTATTTTTCTATTGTTTTTCTGTCTTCTAATTCATGTTTTTCTGCTTAAATCTTTATGAGTTCTTTTCTTCTAGTGGCTAAGACCTTCTTTTGCTGTTTTTGCTCTAATTGTTACAATTGTTCTCTATTTTCTGACAACGGTTTCTTAACAATCCTTGTTAAGATCATTTGTGTTCTTGAGGAAACCCATCTCCTCTAGGAAACAGTCTCGCCAGCTTTCTGAACTGATCTTGCCACTTTGAATGTAAGAGGCCTCGTAGCTCTCCTCAGAAACCACTGCTTTCCTTGGGCCTTGTCCCCAAGGCTCCATCGCTACCCCTAGACAGTGTATTCCTGAGACCAGTGTTTGCAGCAGCCACTGATCACAGAGACAGGTTTGAACACATTTTTGGGGAAGAAATCCATGCATGTATAAACCCAAGCCCTTGTAGCCATATTTTTTTTGGCATCCACCCTTTGTATTAATATAACAATTATAGCTTTAAAATTACTTATCTGGGAGTTAAAATGTAAGAAGTACCCAAATAAAAATAATGATGAAGTTCCCTGGAAAGGACCACTTTCTCTAGCTCCAGCGATGTGCTGACTGTGTGGTCTGCCAGCCTGAAGAGGGTGACGTGGGGTCTAATCTCCAGAGCACAGCCAGAATTTGTGGGTCACCATGGACATACTGTAAAATGACTCTGCCCGGGCTATGTCCCGTCATTGGACAACTCACACGATTCATGGCACAGAGGTCAAGTCCTAAGAGGGAGGCCGAGCTCAGAGGCTGAGCGTGAGACAACGGGGACAAGCAAAGTCACAGCACC
>PVJH01016037.1:0-51583 GCA_004026705.1 Nesogale talazaci | reverse complement strand
GCTCCCATGAATACTCATAAACTTTTCTGGTTCATTGTAAGCCCACGTTTTCGCCCAGTGTTACAGACAGGGTCATGGCAATTGTGACTCCCAGATCTCCATCTGCTCTATTTGAGAAGCCTCCACCTGAACACAACTCATCATTCTAAGGGCCTCTGACATATTTTGTGGGCATTTGAACGACCTTCTTTTGCTGGGGGCATTGTGGATTCTGCCTGCAAGTTTTGTCTTTGGGGGGAAAGCTAAGTGCACATTAAGGGTCACCCTCTCACCCTGATCAAACCTTCCATATGAATCACTCAAACATACTTTGAAACATGAAAGTGATATTACACTGTTGGGTGAGAAAATTTCTAGGACATGAATAAAAAATAATTTCATGCATTGTGGATGTAATTGATCTTTGACTAAATCCCCTGTGCCAGCTAAGGCTCTTTGAACCTCATATACTCTGTTCACATTTCTATCTTAGGCTTTGAGTTATCAAAAAAAAGAAAAAAAGAAAGAAGAAAAGAAAGAAGAAAAGAAAAGAAAGCAAGCCTGTGGGTCTGGTGAATTCTAAGCATTTCTCTTCTCCCTTGGTTATTTCACATCATTCTTGTTTCCTCTCAATATTTTCTTGTGTGCCCCATTCTCTTTCTTGCTGTTTCTATTTCTGTTTTTTAGAACACAGATGTGGCTCTCAATTTCCTGAAACTCCTCTTATAAGTGCCTGGGTGTGCAGTGCATTCCTGAGGGCCCAGGGCAGCAGGAGTGGCTTTCAGAGAGCCTTCTATGATGGTTTTGCAGTATTGGTCATTATCAATCATGTCTCCAGAGGCTCCACCTCCACTACATTCCTAGTGTCTTTGTCAGTCCCTCTTCTCTGTCCTTTCCCACCTTCAGTTTCTTTGTTTTTTCAGACAGGCATGAGAGCGTTATCTGCTCTTGCCATCTCCCCTCATACTGCTCCCAGCTGCCCCGCAGGCTGTCCCAGCTAGCTCCTATCTTATAATGCTGAAGCAGCTCTTCCTCTGTGACAAGTGGCCCCAGGGAGCAGGGCCGGCGGGGATTTTGTTTCATATGCATATGCACTTTCTGACTAAGACATATATGTGTGCATCTTAAGAGTAAACTGACAATAAACATACTCTTGGGTACTCATAGTCCAGAATGAAAAAGAGCCATGAGCTGTTCCTGTGCTCCCTTCCCCTGTTGCACGCACCTTCCTCATCACATGACCTTGACTTTGACAAGGGCAAACTGGTCTCTGGCCCACCTCACCTCTGCACCCCCTCCACCCCCATGAATAGATTTTGACAATATCTGGCATACCTCGCCCTCTGGAAACCACACTCTCCATGTTGCCTCATCTACGGCTACCCCTTCGGGACATCCTGGTACACTCCCACTTCCTGTCCCATCAGCTCTACAGATCTAAAGGTGGGCTTCGGCGGTTGCCAAAGGAGGACAGGTGAAATGGAGAGGCTTTTGTGGCATGCGGCTAGTTTCAAACAAACAAAAGCAAAATAAAAAAAGGGCAACAGGATTCAACGACAAAGCTCAAAGAGTGAGGACAGAAGCAGTAATGGAAACACAGGGAAGAAAGGGCATAAGCGCTGGGACATTGAGAGGATTGGTTTGCATGAGCTGAAAAGAAATGTGAGCGAATTGTTGAATGTGAAACTGATGCTCTGCTCTGTAAACTTTCACCAAACGTGCAATAAAAGCTTTAAAAAAGCAATCAATACCACTACAAGAGAACCCCGGTATCGACCGCATCAGTACTCGACATCGGATTTCAACTCGAAATGTCCAGAATGTTTTGCATCACAGCTCCAACAAAACGTTGGGATCCCACCCCACATTTGTGATTTTTGTAAACAAAAGCAGCTTGTCTTTTGGTCACTTGATGATAGTTGCCATGGTTAGTACACATTGTTTAAACCTTTTGCGGCTGTGTTCCAAGCATTTTGCTGTAATTTTTGTGTCTTTTTAATACTGTTTTCAGATTAGGAACACGGGTCCTAAGAAAGAGGTTTTTTTTTGAAAAGAATCAACATGCTAAGGAACTGGTTAACTGTGTTATTGTTGATGATCATTTAGTAAACTCTTTTAGAAAATACTTAAGGAAACACTAACAGCAGACCATATTAGACAGGTGTTTGTTTTTTTTTTTTTTGGTAGAGAAAGCCAACCAGGTCCTAGTGAAAAAGGGCAAAGAAGGGGAGAAAAAGTCTTGAAAAGCAGTGTCAGTTGCTCTTTTGGAAGGGGATCCCCCTTCCAAACAATGACTCTCCCTCCAGTCCTCCTCTCCACATGTGTCCACAGATCCAGATCCTCATCAGTCTCAAGGTATGGACCATACTGTAGTTGCTAAAAAACCTTCTGAATGTTGTGTTTCTTATTTAAATTATATTACTTAACTCTGAACTTATATACTTTGAAATTTCTGTTTAATGTTTTATATAAAAAGCCAAGGTTAGGGTAAACACTTGGTGGTCAAGAATAGATGAATCTATTTTCAGTTATTTTTATGGTAAAAATTGATTCAGAACTTGCCTGCGTCACATCTCGATGCTCCTTCCAGAATGGATTAGTGTCAAGGTCCGGGGTTCTACTGTACATCTTTAAAGACATTATTTCTAAGTAAATGAGAAAACCTCTGAGTAGAAGAAATAAGAAAATTCCTAGTGCTCCTTTAAGTTTTGAAAATCATGTTTTTTGCACAACATTTTTTGACAGCCCACTACTGTTTTCTTCTCAAAAAAGCCTCCTCGGGTCACCTGCTGAGGAACAAGGGCGTCACTTTTTGTACAAGCAGAGAGAGACAGGACTCCCAGAATATACAACACAAACCATAAAAATGGACTGGGTTATTTGCACCTCTTTCAGATTTCATTTTCTTCACTAGAATTCCCCTGAATGGAGCGGGAGCAGAGTCATGGAGCTTAAAGGGGAGCAGCAGGGGTGTCTAACGATTCTTGTGTTTCCCAGCACGTGAAGCCTCATTTGCCAAAAGCATAAAAGTGTAGGATGGCTGGGGCCAGAGGCAGGCTGACGGCAAGGGAACAATCAGACATCCGACAGGAAGCGCTTTGGTGTATGAGTGGAACGCTACTTAACAAGTTTTGATTCCTTAAATTTTTAAAAATTGCATTCCTAAAGTCTTCATTTTCTGAGAGTTTCTTTTTCATTGCACAAATAAATGCTCTTTTTGATGGGTCACTTGGGGAACACAACAATATCAGAGAAGAAAAAATCTCCCGTGGTCCTGCCCCCAGAGAGCCACCTTGTGTATAACCTAAGGCCAGAGGGATAGGCACCCTCTGGGGTGGAAGATCTCCTTCCTTGGCCTTTCAGTGGCTCCCCTTCACAGCTTGGTGTCCCTCCTGACCCTCATGTTCTCCTCCTGATAGGACACACACTCTGCCCAGGTCGCCTCCCTGGCGCTTGTCCTTCCTTGTAGAGGATCGTCTGACTTCTCTGCAGTGTGCTCACCCATGGCTTCAGGTCTTCCCTCTCCACCACCGAGTATCAAGCTGTCCCCCTCCCCACCTCCCCTCCTTTATCACTTGCCATCTGTCCTGGTACGGCCTGAGCAGAAGCCAGGCCACCATATGCCCATCTAAGCATGGTCCTGTGTTTCGTTTGTTGAAGGTGTGAATGCTTGGGTCCACCCAGTCTTCCAGACTACCTGGAGGCTCTGGGACATTCATGTCCAGCCCACCACAACCACTTGTGTGCAGCCCCATGAAGTTTCAGGTAGTCCCTAACACTAGCCAATGACTGCTTGGTCAGGGCCACTGAAGGCCACTTGGGAGGTAAGGGGGATCACTCCTCCAGATGCTGGCACCTTGCTGTGATTCTAATGGAGGCCTTCTTATGTAGAATTTCAGGTATATGATCATGCTCTCTCACTGGAACACTGGCATCAGTCCCAGGAGTATTGCAGCTAACAGAGGATGGGAACCTTAGAGGACCAGTGTTGTCATCAGAATCACAAGGGCCTGGGCTTGAGTCTAAGTTTGACCCCGAATGTCTTCTCTCTGAGCTTCTGTTTCTTCCCCTGTAAAACGGGGATGGCCTGAGTGTGGGGCTTCGGTTGGGTTGGGGGGCCAGGCCAGTGCTGGTGTAGAGGAGACTTCCATGAGTACTGGCTGCTACTTTTACTGGTCCCTGTTCAGTGCCTTCAGTTTGTTTGCATGAGAATGGGAGAAAATACTGAGGTCTAGAAAGTGTTATATGATTTGATGTGTTCCTTGATAACTGTGTTAGTCCGGGTAGACTAGAGAAACAAATTTCATAGATATGCATATGAATATAAGGGAAAGGTTTATATACAAGAGGAACAGGACATTGAGAAAACATGCCAGACTCTAGTTCAAAGTCATAAGTCCGATATTAACCCATATGCCCGAAATCAGTCTATGAAGTCTCCTTCCAACTCACGAAGTCACAGGGTCAGTGGGTGCAGAATCCCAGCACTGGCAGGGGTCTCCCCATGGCTCCTCACTTCCAGGGCTCAGGGTCTATCAATAGCATCCAGTGGTGGCAGAAGCAACTCATCACTGGCAGAGGTCTCCATGTGGCCTCTCCAGCTTCAGAGGTCTGGCTCCATCAGGGCAAAGCCATGTGGTCTCTCCGCCGGGTCCTCCAGCTTCTCAGATGCTGCCATCTTGTCTTGTCCGTGATTCATCGTCTCCGAGACTAACTCCCAACAACTGGGGAAGATAGCTTCTCATCTTCATGAGGGAAATATCGCGAGATTTCCCAGACTTATCAGGAGAAAGCCATGCCCACACAGAGGCCTCATTGGCTACTCAATGGCTATCTCCAGATTAACAGGCTAGACTCCACCCCTACATCTCAATCAAGAAATTAACATAAGCACATGACCACCACAATGACTTTTTAATTTTTATTCTACAGCTTAGAGGATGAAGGGTGATGGCCTAGTGGGCTATGCGTTGGGCGACTAAATGTGAGATGAGCAGTTTGAAACCACCAGTCACCTCCTAGGAGACAGTTAAGGCTTTTTACTCCAGTAAAGAGTGATAGTCTCGGCAGCCCACACGGGCATTTCTGCCCTCTCCCACAGGGTTGCTTTGAGGCAGAACTGACGTGCCAGTGGCAGTGGCTTTTTAAGAGAAGACTGAGAAAGGCATCTTTATTTCAGGTTATGTCAAAAGTCAATACTTTCTTCTAACACTTATCATCCTTTTCAATTTTATATTGAATTTATTATATCGGTTTCGGTGAGTACATGTATGTGGGTGCGTTTGTTAGCTTTTACTTCAACTCATGGGCAATGGTGAGCTCCTCTTATTGAATCATACGTATGTTCCTGTTGAATGGAAAGCCCACTGTTATCAGAGACCCAATTAAAAAAAATCATTTTATTGGGGGATCGTACAACTCTTTTTAATAAATCATTTTATTTGGGGATCAAACAACTCTTATCATGATCAATACCTACATCAATTGTATGCCCAATTTTATTGACATCTATCTACTGATATGTACAACATATTGAATTATTTAAGATGGATCTTCTGATCATAATCTAAGTTCCTCCCACCAAATGTCCCTCATTTTCCTGATAGGTCTGGGTCAGGAGCATTTGGAAGTGATCTGGGAAGATACTGATTCAGGTATGTGATTCAGCTTTGACTGATTATTCACAGGGTTAGTTGTGATTGCCATTCAGAAATAGAAAGGCGGGCAGGGTGGATTTTATCACCAGCAAGACAGAAGTGTCAGGAGTGGAACATGTCCTTTGGACCCCAAGATTCCTGCATTGAACCTCCATGATGGAGGTGAAAGCTCTGACATCAGAGGAGTGGCAGAGGAGCAGTCACCGCAGAACAAGGGGTCAGAGAGTGAGACAGGGCAGTGGACTTGCCAGTCCACAGAACAAGGTGGACTGAATGTCTTCAAGCAGGGGACTGGCTTGTGGATGTGGGAGCCTGTGGGCTCTTAATTCCTGGCTCACAGAGCTTGGAGCTGAGTGCTTCGGAGTTGAGGCTTACAGCAGAGTAGTATGACTTTTGGATGCTTACTGGCAGCTCTAAAAGAGCTTTGTAACATTGCCAGAACAGGGCAGAGGCCAGGGCAAGAGGCTGAGAGCCAGAGGGCCACACCTGTGGGCTTGACCGGGAAGAAGCTGTCCTGAGTGAACAACTGTGTCCTGAGCAATTCTCACTTGAATGATAACTTGCTGGCTTACACAATCAGCCTCTTACTCATGAGTTTCATTTGACAGTTCTGTGTGGTCATTGCAATGAGTTGTAGAGCCCAGTTAAAAAGCAGAGAGTACTCATGTCAGAATTGTAAGGAAGACTGGAAGGCGGGGGCGGGTCTGACATCAACCTCATAGAAATTGGCTTTGGGTGATGTTGATGTAGACTTTTATTTTCCTCCCCCAATATCAAACCAGATGAGGTTAGATTCCACCCACAATTGTTTTCTTTTCTTCTTCTTCTTTATGTATCTATGGATGTCGAGCTATCTGCATCTTTATGTCTCCATTTCTTCATTGTCATCTACCTATCCACTTTTGTACCCTCAGTCTCCTTTACCAGCAGAATTAGAACTTGTTTACAGATATTCTGTTCTTTATTTATCTAGGATTATCTGGAGTCAGTACAATACTGACTTCATTCCACTTGGATCACTGGGAAAATCCTATTTGTTCGCATTTGTTCTGATTTGTTGGTCGATTTTAGATTGGGAGCAGATCTGGTGGGCACCCCACCCACTCAATTCTGAACCCTTCTTTTCTTTACCTATGTGGTGTTCACATAATGAGCAGCTGTCATGTCTTGTTGGCCACCAGACAACTCTGACCACCTTTGGGTTTCATGAGGTGTCAGGCCTTTTTATGCAATGAGAAAGGAAGAAACTCAATGGAAGTGAGACATGAATGGAAGTCTGGGAAAGGGAGGCTGGACTAGGGTGTGCTGGGAGGTATTTAGGTGTTAAAGCCTGGAGGGTCTCTTTGCTCACTCACTGGGGAAGGTGATCTAGGAAGTCGGTGGCATGGTCAGACCTGTGCCTATGACAATGCTAGCTGTGGGACACTGATGGAAAGGGTGAGTATGGGTGCCATGGAGATGAGTCATGGGCAAAGCTGCAAATCCTGGTCCTCTGGTTCTTCTGTACCTGGTCACTCCAGGGGGGTTCAGGCTGGTTCAGAGAATGAAACCTGCGCCGAATCCTGTTCTGCTGGAGACTCCGTCACCTGCTGGCTCTGTACCCTGGTGACTTTGGTGACATATTGTATATCTCCTGAAGTTGGAGAGGTGCAGTCACTGAGGAAGGGGACCACAGTGATGTTCTAAGCTTCTGTGCATTATAATTGAGACCCCACCCCAACTACTGCTGGTTTTGGTACTTCCCACCCCCCCTGAAACAAACTGGATTTTTTTTCAGAGCTACGTGTTTAAATGTTTTATAAACATTTTATAAATGTTTAAATGTTTTATAAAACAACCTTTGAAATCTTCTCCATTACACTTAATACATCGGTCAAATCTGTGATTCCATTCTTGGAAACTTCAAACTCATATGTTTCGATGTCTGACAGCACCTCCCTTGTTTTTTCTTCACCTTTTACATCATCAAATCGCTGTCCTTTCAAGAACCTCTGCATTCATGGAAGCTGCAAGGAGCAAGGTCAGGTGAGTCAGGTGCATAGCACAAGAGAGGCATGCTGGTTTTTGCCAAAAACTGGGACACTGAGATAACTCCAGGAGCAAATGCTTTTCGTGGTGGCAAAACCAGTCTCCCATCTGCCACACATCAGGCCTTTTTGGTTATGCAATCTTTTCCAAACTTGTAAATAGAAAGCTTGATTGATAGTTTCACCTGGTGGAATGAACTCCAAATGCATGCACTACAAATCAACATATTTTTCCATCCGGGAAGTTGACAGACATCCAGAATGCGGTTTGTCATCAATCAACATTTCACCTTTTCTGAAATGAGAAAACCACCCACTTGTACACTTGAGTTTTCCCCATAGCATTGTCCTTGTAAGCTGTGTTCGACATCACTACAGTTTCTATGGCATTTTTCCCCAGTAGGAAACAAAATTTCACAGCTGCATGCTGTTCTATTAAATCGATCATCACAACAAACAAGTGAAACTGCTTTTACAAAAGAGTTCACTGTGACCAGGGAGAACCTTCCCAGGTGACACCACTGGTTGCACTAACTCAGAGCGAGTTGGTTGATGCTCACTTAGTGGGGGAAAATGTGGCTAAGAAAACTTTTCTGCCCAGCAAAATTCCACTGGGAGAGGGGTGTTACATTGTTTGACACTAGAAAATACAGTCAGGATTTAGGATCCATGAGTAATGATTACTTAATTGACCTACTGGTTGACAAAAGCCAATCAGGGTCCCTTAAGAGATTTTGCTTAATGTGCCCTTGGCCTGAGACCATTAGAGAAGGTTGCATTTCTTCCTGGTAAGAATAAAGAGACTCTCCTGGGAGAACTTCCATTATCACATGAAATTTCTATTCTTTCTAATTTGCTTTTTTTTTTTTCATCACTGCCCTCTGGTGGTCATGGGAGCTACCCAGTCTAATTTGCTTTTATATTTGCTATTAACTGGGCCATATTTTGCCATGGATGTGTACATCGCTACATCCTGAGGTCCATGGTGGTTGAGGAAGCAAAGTGCATCTATCAGGGGCAGCAACTCAGGTTGGCATGGAGAAGAGCAACTGGCAAGTCGGAAATGGGATTCACAGAATTCCTCTCCATTTCAAGTTGTTGTGTGAATGTACTGGCATGAGGTCTGAATAGGCTTTGGAAATTACACGTTACCATGGGCTTGGGCTGGGGCCTGAGACCGTGTGGTCTCAGAATGTGGGGCTAACACGAGGCTGAAGCAAGTAGTACTGGTCACTGACTCCGAGGGCCCAGCAGCATCTCAGGAAACACTTAGTGGGAGAGTTATCTTCTTTCAAGGCAGTCACAGGGTCCATGGACTGGGTGAAAGCAGACAAAGGCCATGTGTGGTCAGGTAGAAAAAGTAAGGATTAGGGGCAAGCTGTCAGCTTTGATTAAGAGTGGGACTCAGTACTGACCTGGCCCCTGACCTGCATGGCCGACCCCTCACCCTGCTCCCTGTGGCACATCGCTGGAATGAGGTCAAGCTGTAGGCAGTGTGTCTTACAATCAGAGCGGGAGTCAGAGCTGGCTTGGTCCTTCAGCAGCATCTGTTCAGAGTCGGCATTGCTTGGACCCCACTCCTGGGGCTACTGCATTTTTTGTGGTTATGTATGGAACCACTAGGTCCCCAAAGCATCACTGTCTATGTCATGGCTCCTCCAAAACCCCAAAAGAAAAACAAAACAAAAAACCCATCGATATTGAGTAGGTCCAGACTCACAGTGACCCTAGGGGGCAGAGCCGAGTTACAACTCCAAGGCTGTACGTCTTCATGGAAGCATATGAGCACCTTCTCCTCCAGAGGAGCTGCGGGTCCAACTGCTGACTTCTCAGTTAGCAGCCAGGTGCTTGACCCCTGTGCCACCTGGACACTCAGGCTGCCCCTCCACCAAGGGACAATGACTGGGAATGAGATATGGGCATGGTTCCAAGCCAGGTCTTTTAATCTCCAACACACTCTGGCAATTCCAGACAATCCCAGGTCACCTTTTCTCCCCTGCCTTTCTTTCTCATGGTTAGGTCCGTGTGGCTGACTGTGGGGAACTTCTGGGAAAAGTTTAGTTCTTCTTTTGAGATGAGAAAGGAAGGCGATCTCTCTTGCCTCTGTATTGTGACTCTGCCCAACCACGTTACATGGGCCAACACTGCCAGTTGGTGAAAAGCACCAGCAAGACTGGATTAGCCCTAAACCTCCCCACCCCACAGGCTCCAGTTGTGGGGGCAACCCACAGTCTAACTCTTTGACTCAGACTGAGCTGGGGTTTTGAGTAACTGACATCCGACAACATCCCCTTTGAGGACCTCTTAAAGTCACCTCTCAATACCCCTTGGGTGAGTCCCATGTAAATGGGGGGCCCTCATCTCCAGGAATGGTACTCATCACCTTGGCTCCATCAGGTGGCACATTTGTGCATCCTGAGATGGAGCACGTAACCTTGTCAAAGTCAACTGGACTTGCTTTGTATGGGCCCTTTTGTCACCACCATGGTATCTTGGATATGGGAGGGTGGGATGCTGTTCTCTATGCGCTCATTCAAGTTGTGATGCAAGAGTCACCTTCCTTTCCCTTCCTGACCTGTGAATGACACTTCAGGGAGAACAAGTTCAACACAGCCCCCAGCCACCCCTTGGCTGCGTTCATGATCTCATAAGCCCACCAGTCACCTTCCCCAGCCCCACCTGGGTCATCTCCTCTATTTAACCCTCAACTCCCCAGAGTGACCCTTCAGTCCCTTACATTGATTGTCATTAGCATAGCCATAGCACTGTCACCACTCCTGAATTTTGTATTTACATATTGTAAACATGTCCATAAACTGTCTCTCTTACCTGGAAGCATGTGTGCAATGTTTCACAAATAGCACATGCTACTTTCAAAGGAACATCAAGTTATTTGAAAATCACACTAAGAAGGAAGAAGGCAATTTAATAATCTGATTTAATAAGTCAGCCTGTTTTTTCACATACAAATTTGTTTCACCTCTTCCTACTTGCCACAGACAACAAATACAAAGGAAACCCAAAACTTACACTTCACTAAAGATGAGTCAGACCTACAATTATAAGCATATACATACATGTATACATGTGTATATATTTACTTCAATACACTGAATCATGAATGGCATCCGTAAGAGGGGACGGTGTTGGCCATATACTGTATATATTCATGTATAGCTGAGTTTTCCAGCACATTTTTAATGCAGTTTTGTGGGAAAATTAAGTGCCTTGGCTGATATTTGGGTCGAGTTATACTCGAGTATATGCAATAACTCATATTTTCTTTTTTCAATAGAGAATCTTTTAACAAGGATATTGGAGGGATTTGGTTACAAAATGATGACTGTCAAGGTTATCACTTCTCAACCTTTTGGCTAAGATCAAGTGATGACTGCCAAGCTATTAACTCAACCACATGTAGCCTTCAGTGTATTGTACACTTCAACTTACCAGAGACAGATTTTGTGTGAGTGATTTCTCATTCTGAGACAATTTAATTAGATCGAGGCATTGACTTTGGGCTTTTCCTAACTGGGGAACCCTGCAGATTCTCAGGGCAAGAGTCCATCACAGGCTTGTGAGCCTTCATTTTGACAAGAACTGGAGACTGTGCATTTTAAAACAAGAGTTTACATGCCAGCGCTTACCTTTGACTGCCTCCTCTCCTCTAGTCATATACCCACTAGCATGTGGTGTGATATGTGCACTAAGACTTTCTGTGTCTAGCTTTCTAACCTTTCTAACCTCTCCCTGTGGTAAAACCATTCCCCTCCCCCCTCCCCTCTAAAACCAACTGTCCATAGACCTGGATCCCCGGTCTGTTGTCCTACAAAGAGCCCACATGCAGATTTCTTTCCTCTCCCCAGCACTCTTAGAGCCCCTGAACACGTACAGGTAGAGGACTTTTTGAGTTCCCAGGAAAGGCAGGGTCACTCCGGGAAGCTGGGGCTGCAGTTGAGGTAGGGTCTGCTGCCTCACAAGACAGGCATCTATTCCATTGCATTTGGGGGGGGAGAGCACCAAAGAGACTTCAAGGAATGAACCCACACCTCGTGACAATAGAAGCATTTCAGGGAAGGTTGAGGGCTTGGCAGCCCTTCACACTTTTTGTGGATTCACCTCAGTCAGATTCCACCTAATAATTTCTTTGCTCCTGCTTTCTGGCATGAATTTGGAGGGAGGTAGTCAGGGCCCCAGGTGTCGACATGAGAGTCTTTGAGGCAGCAGAAGAGAAAAAGAGACAAGAAGGAGTGGGAAGGGAAGGTCTAGCTTGAGTGGAGGGCAGGCTCTCCCCAGGACCTTCCTGTGTGTGGAGACAAGCTAAGTCTCTCCTGCTCTATCGTTCCACCAATGGGTTCCTGTCCCCAATGCTTCTGTTGCTGGTATCTAGGAAACGTTTCTTTGAGCAAGTTTCCAGCAGCTTGTGTTCAAACAGACGGGGTGGCCACCACTCACCTGTCAGTTGAGGACCACGGCTCTCATCCGAGCTGTAGGTGATGGAGGCTCCGATAAAGTATTTATTCCATTACACCTGCCCCAACTTTGACTCTGGTGCCTGGGCCTGGAAAATGATACACCAGCCCACCTTCCCTAGTCGTGGGTTGGAAGTGCCCGCTACCTTCTTGAAATGTGTCACAGCCAAAAAACCCAGGGCCCCTGTGAAGGAGAACCAAGGAGCCCTGGCTTATGCCCAGAGAACTTCCCCAGCTAAGCTGTCGGATAATTGAAATGGCGGGAGTGGCCTCCCGAGAGTCTAGCCCGGGTTGTGGAATCATAAGCAAACACGTGACTGTTGTGCCCGTGCACTAAAACTTGGGGTGAGCAGTGTGCTCTCGCTGTCTCATTAACAGCATGAAGCCAAAAGGAACACATTGTTACATGTACATGTACATGTTACATGTACACTGTTACATGTACACTGTTACATGTACATATATAAGCACATTGCATGGAAATTTGAACCATTTTATGAAGCCTGTGGCCAAGGTGAGAAGAGCGGTAGGGGAAACAGCTGGTCCCATCAAGGCAAACCTTACAGCAGGTGTGCTCAGCACGTCTATTGTAATCTCCCTCCCTCATAAGTCTAACCCTAACAATAACCCTAAAACTAACCCTCACCCTAACACCAACCCTCACCGTCACCTGTCTATTTTATTAATGCCATGTGATCTACCCACACTGCACTTGGGATAGACTCGTAGAACGTATCGATGTATCGAGCACCCCTGCCTTAGCGTGCCCAGGTCTGGGTGCCATTGTGGGACTATTTAAAGTACTTCCTTTGGACCAGAGTAGGGCAGAAAAAACTGTCAAGAGCAGGGTAGGGCACGGTGTTGCTGTATCCGGATTCTCTATAAGGTCAGGGAACCTATCCTAATCCTGTGATGGAAGGCAGCAGTGCCAGCTCGAGAGAAGGCTCTGCTTTACTGTTGGTGAGCATCTTCTGTGTGGATTTGTCATGCCTGTGTTTGACCAAGGGCCTTCCTTGATCTTTTAGCCTTTTGGATCCAAGGTTCCAAGATGACACTTTCCGTAAGCAAAATGATGCCATGGTCATAATACCACGAGGTCCCATGATTTTCATGGGAAATGAGTATGACTAGCTTCCTTCCATCACCCTGTCATAAACTCCAGTCTGAATAAGTGGTGGTGAGCCCAGAGGACATCAAAAGGAACTCCAGCTGGGTTCTGCCTAGGCAAAACCCTGGGCCTCTCTCTGCTTCATTTCTCACTCACTCACTCACTCACTCACTCCCTCACTCCCTCACTCACTCCCTCACTCATGCATACAGGAAATATTCCTTAAGCACTGGTAATGTGCCAGGCATTCTACTTGCTCCTGAGGCTACAGTGGTGAGCAGAACACATGGGAGTCCCGGGCTTTGTGGCTGTTCCCTCTGCACCCTACAAATCAGTGGAGTGTTACATTAGTAATACTTGGTGACGACTAAGGTTCATTTTAGCTCCGGGACAAGAATTCTGTGGAACCAGGTCAAAGTGATAAACAGAAGTGGGACTGGAACCGTCGGTTGTCCTGAATCCTTTCTGGAAGAAGGCACGAGCTCGATCGGAGCCTCCACCACCTCTCTTCTCTGCTCTGCCTGGAGGCGAAGGCTCCGTTCATCCCCTAGGTCAAGGGTGTGCTGCTGCCTGGAGCGTCCATCTCAAGGCATCCCCTTGCTTTCCTCCTAGTCTGGACATCTGGTCTCCTGCACAGGAACTCTCTGCAGAGGATCCACTTATCCCAAGTCCAAGGGCTTGTTGAGGGCTGAGCCCCTTTGAGGAGCCCGGGTTGAACGACACACTTCTTCTCCATCCAGGGCATCGTGGTCTGAGGACTCCTGGTGCCGTGTCTGGTGGCCTCTGCTATTTTTAGCTGCCACTGAGTCCCGTTCATAGCAACTCCCATGTCGCAGCCTCTGAATGGAGTCCTTTCCTGGAAGGTCGCCTTCTTTTGTCGACCCTTTCCTTGACCCAGCATGGTGTCCTTCTCCAGGGACTGATCGCATGTTAAAGTCCATGAAATGCAGTCTCACCATCCTTGCTTCTAGGGAGCATACTGGCCTGTGCTTCTTCCAAGTCAGAGAAGGGGGACCCTAGCCCTGGACTTTCTGTGGTCACGAAACCACACATCTCTGGCCTCTCCCCAGCTGGCCGGCGAACCCTGGGATACACCTGGGTGTGTATTTGCTCATCATACCCCTTCCTTGATGCTCTGCAGGGTTCAGATGGTCCCATGAAGCAGAGAACAGCATCAGGTACGCTTCTCCTTAAGTGTAATGTGCACAGAATCGGGTGCTGTTGAAAGGTCTCTCTGTAGGAGCCCGAGCTTAGTCTTTCAGATATGTGTGTTTGTAGACAAAGAACAAAGTTCATTATCCAATAGGCAAAACACAGTGCTGTCTTTCTAAGTCAGCGTTTGGAGGGAAATGTGCTTCCTTCGGGAACTGCCATCCTTAGCCCCATGGTGCTAGGGGTTTCATTTCATCAACACTGTTCGGAAAATGGGAAACATTACATTAGAAAAAAACAACTAAATACGAATAGCTCAAGGACTTTCATGTTGATTCTGGCTTATAAAAGATGAAAATGGGGGGCTGAGCCCCGGTGGCATAGTGGTTGTGTGCGAGACTGCGCTCCACTGGGACGGAGGTTCAATTCCAGCAGTGGGGCTGGGCCTCCTACTCCCACCACCGGACAGCAGTGATGCCCCCCCCAAAACAAACAAACAAACAAACAAAAAAGATGAAAATGTGTGACTCTGGTTCTTTGCACTGGTTTCGGATATGTCTAACAAACGTGGTTCTCAGACTTCTAACCTACAGCGGATGGGAACCCTGGGAGTACATGGGTTCAACCTTGGGTTGCTAATCCAGGGTTGGTGGTTCAAAACTATCCAATGCTCTGTGGGTGAAAGAGGAGGCAGTCTGCTTTTGTCAAGAGTCACAGTCTTGGAGATCGGGTCAAATCTGTTCTCTTGGGCTACTCTGAGGTCAGGAGCCCTAAGCTGTTACTGTTAAGCAGAGAACAGAATTATTCTTCTTAACAGAATTTCTTCTTAAGTGTAGCATGCACTGCATCACACAATGTTGATAGGTCTATCTGTAGGACCCCGAGCTTAAGTGCTCAGATAGGCAGCTTTCTACGGACATTTAGGATAGTCCAATTCCATGAGAAATGTGAGTGATTGTGTGACCGGACAATCAGGAGGAAAGGGCAGGCATCCAGCAAGGCTATGGGGAGGCAGGGCTCAGAAGGCAGGTGATCGGGGTCCTGTGCGGTTCAGAGAAACAAGTTGGCATTCTTGCTCAGCCTGAGGGGACTCAGCCATCGGAGGGCTGAACCATCCGGGGAGAGTTTGGGAACACTCGTCATGTCCTTCAAGTAGAGGAGAGGGGAGGACATGACTGCCACCGCAATGCTCATCCGAGTGCTGCATGGGGAGGAGTTACCGTGGCTTGAGCGGTTTCTCTGTGAGCTTCGCCTCTTTCCATGGCATTGGGCCCATGAGACATGCTCGTGCTCATGCCTGTCAGCTGAAGCTTTGGAGAGGGGGCCTGGGGAGAACCAATGCTGGGAGGGCTGGGCACTTGGCAGAAAATGGACGCTGATTTCAAACCAAGATGGATGCAAGCTCTGGGGATCCAAGATCAGTCTCAGATGGCTCAGAAGGCCCACGGTAAGAGCATATGTGTGGGCTGGGGTCGGGAGTGGGTTGTACCTGAGAGTTTTCTGGGGGAAATAGTTTTCCCTATTGCCACTGGCCTTATGTGGATACCAGGAACAGTCCACTGCAACATGTGCAAGATCTTTCTGCTTGTACCCACTGGGTCTGCAGAGCCCCTGCCCCCATCCCAGGCTGGGACCCAGGTAGTCACTCCAGTCTGGTGGGACCTGACCCTGTATCTGCTTTGCCCTGAACCAGCACTGCAGAGCACCCTCAGGCCCCTGGAAGGTCCCTGCTTCTCCATGATCACTGTGGCCCCAACTTACCTACAGCCAGATGTCACAGCTGCCCTGCAAAGAGGTGGGTGGCCAAGTGAGGTCAGGAGGACAGCAGATGGCACCCGGGGCTGGGCCCGAGCGTCTGGTCAGGCATTGCCTTGGGGACTCTGCTGGGCCGTGGAAGCTGTTGTTGGAGTGGAGAGAGGGGAAGGGGCTCGGTGCTGGGGTCTGGGGTGTCAGGTTGCTCAGGTGACCAGTCTGGTGCCAAACACTTTGGACTCCTCCTCTTGTCAGCCTGTAAGGCTCCTGGGCCTGTAGTTCCACAGGCACCCATGGCAACTGCTCGGCGACTGACCTTGGGCCTGCACTGTAAGAGCCCCATGCAGCCAAGGCTCCACATGGAAGTTGCTGGCAAGGCCAGGCAGGGCTCCCTGAAAGCTGGTTCATCCCCAGAGCGGGTGGTGGAGACTCTGAAGGCCCACATGTTTCTTTTGGGGTCCCTGGTGCCCTGTGCCCCGACAGGAGTGGGCCCCTGCCTGAGTTGGGAGGAGTGTCTCTGGCTGGCCGTGCACACGGAAGCCAGGTGTCGACCACCCACTGATGGCTGAAGGAGTCAGGCTGCGTCTGGCCTGTTCCCTGCCCTGACCCCACCTCCATGGGGACCACCCCTGACTGGCTCTGGGTGGGAGGGTCCCAGATGCTGCCTGAGAGATGAGAGCCACAGGGGCTGGCACAGAAGGAAGCGTCTGAGGTCATCAGGGACTCCCGACATGGACTCCTGTGAACGGATGGTCGAGGCACAGCTTCTGGGCAAAAATCCAAGACACCAGGAGCTGGCTGAGCCAGGTGCCTGGGGACAATCTCTTCGACGGGGAGTGAAGCTTCATAGCTTGGCTCCAACATCTGTACAGGGCACCTGGGGCTGGGGGCTGGGGGCAGTGGGCAGGTACTAGCTCTCTGGTCAGAAAGGGCTCGCTCCTGATTTGTGCCACAGTTCAGAAGTGCTGTCTGACTGCCGGGAGGCCCCTGCTGTGGTGAGTTTTGAAGGGGACTCTGGAGTGTCAGGCAGGGACTGGCAGGGCCAGAGCCAAGGAAACACTGGAGATGGGTCAGCGGGTGTGCAGGCCCAGTGCCCAGGTTCTGAGGCGGGGTTGCTTCTATGGGGACATGGCCCCAGTCCAGAGAAGACTGAGGCCTCACGGTCAGTGGGGGGGTCGTGCTGGTCAGTGAGGACAAGCTGACGTTGGTGTGATGATGAAAATGCACTCTCTCCTTCCCCTGGGTCTCTCCTGTCTGGCTGGGTGGCAGCGGCTGGCAGTTTTGAGGCCCTGCCAGGTCTGAGTCCACCCTGAGAAGATCAGTGACTGCCAGGTGCTGGAGAGTGAAGCAGAGGTCTGGCTGGTCTCCTGTGTCCTTCTCCACCAGAGTCTCAAGAAAGTTCTGGAGGGAGTCGCCTTCCTCCCTGGCTTCCCCCTCCCTGTCCTCACGGCGATCGACGTCAGGTCCACACTGATCCAGCGGTGAGCTTTGCAGGTCAGGGGCAGTGCAGGGCACGTACATGGAACCATCTTGGTGCCTTATGGCTTCGAGCAGGGATTCTGGGTGCATACGGTCCAGGTCAGGGGGAGGGCTCTTCTTTGCCCGGGACCGCTTCTTGGTTGGGAGGGTGGTCAGGAGGCCTGGGAAGCTGCTCTCGTACAGGATGGCCTCTCCCGTGGTGAAGGTGAAGGGGAGTTGCAGGCCCCGCTTTCTCAGGTGCTCCTCCCCCTCCGTGTCCCTGCGGTGAGAGAAAAACCCGAGAGTCACCTCCGGGGTCGTGGCCCTTCAGGGAATGATAGTATGAGTGAGAGCAGGCCCTCTAGGCTAGGGGACAGCAGTGACCAACTGACTGACCAGGTGAGCGAGAGGCAGACCCTCACCCCTTGGACTTTTTAACAAGAGGAAGCAGAGAACAAGTCCTGAAATTGAACCAGCTCCTCTTTTGCGCATTCATTTTTGGATGGAGAGCAGTATACGATTCTTGGGTCATGAATTTCAGATTCTGAAATTTGCTGGCTTGTATGATGTGAGGCGTACTGCAAAGCTTTAGTTAGAATACAAGACCCTCCCGGGCTGAGCCCCGGTGGCGTAGTGGTTGTGCGCAGGACTGCGGCCCACTGGGATGGAGGTTGAAATCCAGCAGCAAGCCTGGGCCTCCTACTCCCACTACCAGCGGGCAGTGGTGCCCAAAAACAAAAAACAAACAAACAAAAAACCAAAAAGCAAGACCCCAGACTTCAAAATTACTTCAAAAAGAATCATTACACAATTATAAGATGATGTGCACACGTGCGCGCGCGCACGTACACACAAAGCTCTAGTAGTGCTATTGGGTAAGCTTTGAACTGCTGACGCTATAGTCTTGATTTGAGGGCAGTGGGGAGAATATGTGTCCGTTTTTCCTTGGAGAAAAGAATGTTTTCCTTCCTTTGCCCTCCTCCTCCCTCCCGACAGATCTGTGGGGTGTGACTGCTGTCAGGTGACCCGAACGTTGTGTGGCACTACACCATGAGAGTTGGGACCCTTGCTTTGCTGACCTGACCACACCTGGAATTCCAGAGGGGGCTTGGGGCCCCAGCAGGAAAATGCACTGAACTAGAGCAGCAGCCAAGCGGGCTAGTGTGGACCCTCTGACACTAACAGAGCCTGGCAGTCTTCCGAGGCTCCTGTTTCTCGGTTTGTCTCTGTCTTTCTACTTACAACGTATCTCTTGCAGATGGCCTATGATTGAGGCCCTTCTAACCTTTAGCTCCCTTTGAACCATCTCTAGAGCTTAATGAGACTAGCTTGTTGGACTACATTTAAAATAACCCTTGACGTGGTTCTGCTTGGGTCTTTTATTTTGCTTTTCACGTATACAATTTATTTTGTTCCCCTCCTTGTCTTTTGCTTATTTTAAAAAAGGAGTCCATTTTCACTTATTTGCTGGGCATTTGACTATGCCTTTTGCATGACCTACTTTTTTTGCGGTTGCACAAGCATGAAAATATATACCTTTAATTTGTCACTGTCTACTTAGAACACATCACATGAAACATCTACATCTACAGACCCTCAACACTTGTTCTTTAAACATGATACATTCACATGTTATGAGTTCCATAATACAGGGTCATTTGGGGAGGCTTTCAACAATCACATGTATTTTAAGGAAAGGGAAAATAATCTTTCATTTGAAGGACTTCAAAAAAGTCCATGGGAAAATTCCATTACTTTAACATTCTATTTGTCCACGAGAGGCCATGGAAGAGTCAAGAAGAGTGAAACTCTAGTCTTCTGGAAATGAGTGATGGCTGGACCCTCAGCATTACCCAGTCACACTGGCCACTGGAGCGGTGACCAGCTTTCCACACTGAAAAGAAGCTACAAGGTAACAGCTGCTGCTATCCCATCCTACTCGGCTCACAGCCAAGGCAGGTGAGCAAAAGGTGTGGAAGGCGGGCTCAAGGAAGCCATCTCTGTAGAGAGGTACAAAGTCCCATTTCTTCAAAGGGCAGTACAGGAGACAATTCCCTTTGACTCGAAGGTTAATAGACTATTCTGGATTCAGAATTTGATTTCTGGGTAAGTAGAGCCAGGAAATTCTCTGTCATTTGGAAACCCAACACTTTATTAACTGTGGCCATTAGGGCGCAGGTTAAAAAGGAAGTCGATCCGAGAGAACAGAAGCCAGCAGGATCACTTTAGCAGCTACCACGAAACCCAATCCACTGCCATGAGCCGGTTCTGTCCCTGGGACCCTGTCTAAGGAGGGAGATCTTTAGGGGAACGAGAGGGTCTCATCTTTCTCAGGGATCAGCTGTGGGTTTGAACTATTACACCAGTAGAAGCCCGGTACTCCAGAGCATCAAATTTCTTCTTAAACTGTCAAGAACATTTTGCATCCGAGTTTGAACAAAGCATTGAATCCCACCCGACTGACACATGTGGTAAAAAAAAAAAAAGCAGTTTGTGTTTCACTCACTTGACGTTAGCTATGTTGTTAGTACACGTTATTTAAACCTTTTGTGGCTGTGTTCCAAGTGTTTTCTTGTAATTTCCTTAGTTTTTGTGGCTTTTTGTACTGTTTTTAGATAAAAATCATGGGCCCCAAGAAAGAGTTTTTTTTGAAAAGAAACATCAAGATGAAGGAACTGGGTAACTGTGTTATCGATATTGATGATGATAACTTAGTAAGCCCTTTTAGAAAACAGTAAGACCTTTTAGGAAATGGCAACAGCAGACACCAGTAAACAGATTTTTTTTTTTTTAAGAGAAAGCCATTCAGGTTCTAATGAAAAAAGGCAAAGGAGGGAAAAAAGGCCCGAAAAGCAGCAACCAGTTGATTTTATAGAAGGGGATTCCTCTTCCAAACAACAACTCTCTCTCCACACCTCCCTTCCGCATCGGTGTCCACAGATCCAGAATCCAATCAAGCTCAAGCTATCTGGACCATACTGTAGTTGTTAAAAACTTTTTCAGGCTGAGCCCCGGTGGCGTAGTGGTTGTGCCCGGGACTGCGGCCCACTGGGATGGCGGTTCAATTCCAGCAGCGGCTCCACAGGGCAAAGGCTGGGCCTCCTACTCCCACTACCAGAGGGCAGTGATGCCCCAAAAACAACAAAAAACTTTTTAAATGTTGTGTATCTTAGTAAAATTATACTATTTAACTCTGAACTTACAAACTTTGAGATTTCCATGTAAGATCTTGCATCAAGGGTAGGGTAAAACTTGGTGGTTGAGAATGGATGAATGCATTTTTAGCTGTTTCTTATGTGAGAAATTGATGTGGACTCCACTACATCCCATTCTGACACTCCTCCTCGAATGAATTAGCATCGAGGTCCCGGGTTCTACTGGGGTCCAAAGCTTACTGTCTAAGAGGATGAGAACGCTCCCGTGTTAAGGTTGATTTAGTAACAGCATAGCCATGGGGGTGGTCTCATTCAAAAACCAAAGCAGGATCGTGTGTTGGACTCTGTTGGCCATACCTGGAAAAGGCCAACTTCCCTGGGCTGGTTCCAGGCTCCTTCGTTCCTCAATGACCCCCGAGAAGGGCTGTCCTTATCTATACTCTCCAGCCACTCTACCCAGGATATGGGCTGCCCACAGAGATTTAGCCTCTTGTCTCAGGTTCAAGGTCTACTGATCAGAGACATTGGCTTCAGAGGATGAAAAGGGACTTCCAAGGCGGCAGCCTCCTCCCAAGAGAACCGCGTGCACATGGCAGGCCCCCCCCCCCTCACCCCCACCCACTGCAGAGCCCAGTCAGGCTGCGCTCACTCCAATCCACTTACCCAGGGCTCACGAATGCCAGAGCGGCGGGGCCTTTCCCACCCTCGGTTACAGCTCTTCTCACGCTTACACTTACCTGAGGCCCTCCTTGAGAACTGGACCCTCACCCAGAGGACCTTCAGGCCTTCTATTGTCAGGCTTAGCGCTCCCCTGGGGTGGTCACTGTGTACATTGGGTCTCATGACAGGGTCCTCACTTCTGGAGGGCTGCACTTACGTGAGGGCCCTCTGTCTGGCGACAATGCAGTCTGGCTGGCCGCCACGGAACACCAGGTGGGCATTGGACTGTATCCACAGCCAGCCGGTCTGCTTGGTCAGGAGCCGGAACACAGTGAGCCCACTCTCACCCGTTTGCATCACTGGAGAGAGAGAGAGAGAGAAAGAGAGAGAGAGAGAGAGAGAGAGAGAGAGAGAGAGAGAGAACACTAGGGCTAGGGCTAGCACTGGACCCTGGCCACTCACATGCCCACCTGCAGAACTTTCTGGAGCTCATGCTTCCTAAGGAGGCAGGTGAGGAGCCCTGGGATGTGTCCCACCCTCTCCTCCACCATCCATGGGGTTGGACCCTATGGCAGTCACTGATCTGTGTCAATTTCAGCACTGGGAGTGTAGGGGTGGAGTCTAGCCTGTCAATCTGGAGATTACCAATGAGACTTCTGTATGGGTGCGACTTTCTCTGAGAATTCTGGGAAATACCGTGAGGAGGTGAGAGACTATAGACTCAGTTCCTTAGGAGCTGCTCTACTGACAAGACAAGATGGCAGCATAGACCCTGAGTCCTAGGAACTGGAGGAGCTGGAGGAGAAGCCACATGGCCTTACCCTGATGGACCCAGACCTCTGAGGCTCGAAAAGCCACATAGAGACCCCTACCAGCACTGACAGGCTTCTACCACCACTGGATACTGCTGATGGGCCCTATGTCCTGGAAATGAGGAACCATGGGAGGACCCCTGCCAGCGCAGAGATGCTACTACTGCCGCTGGATACAGAAGACTCTGCACCCACGGGCCTGTGATTATCCTGGTGTCATTGCACATGCTTCGTGAATCGGAAGGAGACTTTATAGACTGGTATCTGATATATGGGCTAAGATTGAACTTATGACTTTGAACTGGACTGGGTTGGGATGTTTTCTCAATGTTCCATTCCTCTTGTAGATAAATCTTTCCCTTATATCCATATGCGTGTCTATGAATTTGTTTCTCTAGTCTACACAGACTAACACAGACCCCCGAGAGCACTTTCTGGACTCACACCGCAAGTGATTCTCGGCACAGTGCATCATGTCAGCGGCGTGGATGAACTGGTACCCGGATCCCTTCCTGCAGAGCTCACTCTCCGTGTAGCCCAGTATCACTCTGCCCCTGTGTAGAAGAGACACTGCACATCTTTATCCTGCAGCCCCTCCCACCCTTCTCCTCCGTGAGATGCCTCCAGGGAATGAGAACCATAGGCCCACCCATCTCCTTCACAGCTCACAGCTCTTCCTGAAACCGGCCTTTCAGCCTGGCCCACCCTGGAATATCAGCAGGACTCAAGTGTCAAAAGGCTACCTCTCTGAGCCTCCTCTGCACCCTGCCCTCGAGGCCTGGAGGGAGCCCCTCCCCTACAGCAGGGCTGGGTGAGTCTGGGCAGTGCAAAGATGGCTGTCACCTCTCAGCATCTCTACCACACATGCCATCCTGCCCACTTCAGCCTCCGCCGGTGTCTGGCTGTGCTGTCGGGCAGAGGTGATTGTCCGAGGTCTGCAGACTCTGAGCGGGTACACACTGCTCACACAGGAGAGCACGTGACGGCTGAGGGGGCTTCTGAAAGTGCGTGGGAAAATGGGATGAAAAGACCATGACATCTTCCCACCCTCTTTTTGAGGCTGCCCTGCATCGGTAAGGAGAGAGTTCAGCCTTCTTGACAAAGACTTCCGGGACCCCAGACCAGGCAAAGGACCAGTGCCGTAGAGGAAGAGGCAGAACTTACAGGTCACAGTATGAAAATGCCCTGATGTCATACGTACTCTGGAAACAGCATTTGATAGAGCATGTCCCAAGAAGTCCCGCTCCAGTAGCAGAGCAATTGGTTATTCCACCAAGAAAGGTTCCAAATAAGTTTGGGAACCAGCACGTCAGACGTTTGTTGTAGTGGAACTTACTCCCAAAGGAGACACGTTTTCTAGGATTTGCTGCTTGTATCCCACCCTAAGTCCATTCCCTGTCTTCTTGCCTGGCCAGGTCAGTGTCTTACTTAGTACACTGCCCCTTACACCACATCTGATTCGTACTGGCTCATCCCATAGAAGACATTAGGGCAGAGCTGTCCTGGTCCAGCATTTGAGCCACAGTTTGCTTTTGAAGCCCAGCCACATGATGTCTGGGGAGAGACACCTACCTGGAGTCACAGGCTATCGGTGTGAAATCTAATTTGTGCTTTGTTTGGAAAAGGAATGATTTTGTCTGGAGCTCCAGGAGGGAGAGAGGCTGGTGAGGCATTGCAATGGCAAAGAGGGTCAGCTGAGGGCACGCCAGGGTGTCATCTTCCGACCTGCTGTTCTGCCCCGGGAGGCGTTTAAGATGGCCTTGGAAATTCAGTTCCTGGAGAAAGAAGATCCCAGACATAACGGGCAGAGACAACACTGCCTAGCTCAAACAGCGGGGACAGTATCTTGCTGGGAGTCGGACTGGCAGGAGGTGCCCCTGCTGCACAAGATGCATAGGTTGGGATGCTCCTTACTCTCCCCTGCCGGTTCTGCTCCATCTTCCATAGTGACTCAGCCCTGCTTAGGAGGTCTGGCCCACACCGTCCTTTCCGCTGTACAGGTCAGTGCTTCTTGAGTTCTAAGACAACCTGGCAACCCCGGGAACTAGTGTGCCCAGTTCGATGATTTGAGGAGGGTGAAATAGATGGCTGTTAATACTCTAAATTTACTATCATGTTCCCCCCCCCCCCCCGATATGTATTGTAAATCCTAACCTCCATGCCTGCTTGGCATGTTAACTAGGCAGGTCTCACATAGGGTGTATATAAAAGAGGTAAGATGTAGTTTTTAAGAGATATAGGATATCAAAGAGAATACACAAGCAAGCAGAGCAGAGATGGGGGAAGGGTAATTCTAAACCACATGAAGGTTGCCCAGAAGCACAAGCTGAGAGTCGCACATCTTCCTCCCGAGCTGACAGAGAGAAAACTTTCCCGGGGGAGCTGGCACCCTGGATCCACATTTCCTGCTTCTTCCACTGCGAGAAAACTCATTTGTGTTGGTTGAAACCACCCGTCTGGGCCCCGTCTGTTATAGCAGCCCATTAGTCATGAATATTGGATTTAGGATGGAGAAATTGAGGTGCTGCTCTAACAATACTGAAATGTGAAAGTGCTGTGGGAATTGGGTGGTGGCTTCAGACTGGGAGATTTGAAGAATCCTAGTCGTACAAGCTCATAGTTACCCAGTGGAGCAGAGCACCCTACAGGGCAGACTTCAACTATTCCTGGCAGTTCCCAAGACCTCACATCCAAGCTGGAGTAGAGACCTCTCCTCTCTCCCACAGAGTGACTGGCGGCTGGAAACCAACGTATAACACACTGTGCCACTATGAGAAATCAAACCAGTGGCAGTGAGTTTGGAGGACTTTTTGTTTGTTTGTTTTCAGAGTAAAAATCTAGATGGTCTTGAAGAGACTGCCCAAGGGGCAGATGAATGGGACCTGCTGGGGGCTAGGAGGTGAGGATACCACTCAGAGGAAGAAGGAGGATGGGCCCACCCACAGCCAAGCAAGAAGAGTCGCTATCCTCGTGGGATTGGAAGATAGAGCTGAAGGTCTGGGGTTTCTAACCAGAATCCAGAGAGCATGGCTAACACCCAGTCTGGAGGGCAGAGCTATTGTTCAGAAAGTCTTAGGAAACATGATTTTCAATCTGAGAGTTGATGTACTTTGTCCTACTGGGTTTGGAACGTGTTTATATCTCTTATTCTTTCTTTTCCTCTGTATTTGCTTGTAATAAAACTATCTACCTTGTGTCTATTATACTTTAGAAAAAAAATAAATAGAGTGCAGACACCACAGATTCACAGATGAAGAGGAATTTTGCCCAGGATGGAACTTTGCCCCAGGGTGGATGTTTCATCCATACTCAATTAAGAAGATTCAAAAGGTGATATTTGGACTTGAAGCTGATTTAAGAATTTTGCAATGATTAGTGTGTTTTACTTGTAACAAGGGCAAGAATCTAGGGGGGAAGGTTGTTTCGAAGGGTGAAAAGTTATAGACTAAATTCTGTCCCTCCCAATATATGTTCTAAATCTGAATCTCTCTACCTGTGGCTATCATCCCACGTGGGAATGAGTTGGTTTTGATATATTATTAAGGCAGGATTAGTGTGATTAGTGTAGGGTGTATCTTAAGTCAATTTCTTTGGAGATATAAGAGAGATTAAACAAGCAGCAGAGGAGAGTGAGAGAGGGGAAGATGGATGCCAAGCCACAAGAAGGTTGTCCAGAAGCGCAGAGATCTTTCTTCAAAGCTGATAGAGAAAGTCTTCCCATAGAGCTAGCCCTGTGGTCCAGACTTTTAGCCCCTGACACTGTGAGAAAATAAAATTCTGTATGTTAACATCACCCACTAGCAGTGTTGTGTTATGTCAGCACTAGGGAACCAAGACATGAAATAAATAGAACCTAAGCCTCAGTTGAGTAGGGAAAGACTGAAATGACGACTCCCTGTTGAGCAGGTGGGCTCTCTGAAGGAGCAGTGAACTGAAGAACAGCAGACCCTTCCTGGATTGGCTAAGAATGCTGGCCCAACCCTTGTTCTATCAGAACACTAGCACAGTCATCCTTTGAGAAAGCCCCTGAACCTGTACAAATGGTGCCCCTACCAGAAACCCAGAAGAATTGTCCAGTAGGCAGCGGAACCGGCAGACAAAGCTTCTCTCCAGATAGGAGGGGTCTCCCCAACGTAGATACTGATGACTGTCAGTGGCAGCTCGCGGCAGGGGCTGAGGTTTCTCTCTGGGAAGAGCTGGGAGAAGAGAGAGCCCAAATGAAGAGGTTCTGCCAGAACAATCATCGTCAGAGGGCTGAAACGGCTGCTAGGAACAAAGAAGGTAGGTCATAAACCCATTGGCCAAGTGAGCTGGGGCCTTCACCAACAGGATGATCTTGATGACCCGTCATGCTCATTCATTAAATCATGCTACCAGACCTGCCGGGTAGCTTCACAGTGTTGTGAAATCCGAGGTTAAACTGGGATGATTCACATCAACTCACGCACCTATTCCCTAGCACTGCTGTTGAACTGTACCCATGGCCGACTGCAGTACTTCTCACCACTGATACCTCTGCCTTACTGTGCCGTGCGGTCCCTCATGATCAAATGGGCCACACAGGATGGTGGGGGAGAGCATGGATCCTGGAATCAGACGGGATCCTTACCTTCTGTGTGATTCAGTTTGGGTTACTTAATGCTCCACGGGTCTCAGCGTTCTTATCTGACGTCGCGGGGTTGCTATGCACATTACATAAATGTATATAGCTGAAGCAGTTGGAACAGGGTCAGGTACGTTATACACCATCTTCATATAAGCTGGCTGTTATTGTCACTGTTTTATTTCATTGTCATGACTTTGCCATCAGCCTCTAACTGGCGTCCTCGGGTCTACCCTCACCGTCTGCAATATGTTTCCAGTGGTAGCCAGGGTGGCGTGGTTCAAACAGAAGTCAGATCATGTCACTCCTTAATATTCTCTAGTGATTAAAAAATTTTTATTGGGGGTTCTTACAGTTTCTATCACAATCCATGCAGCCATCCATTGTGTCAAACACATGTGTACACATGTTGCCATCATTATTCTCTAAACATTTTCTTTCTAATTGAGAGCCCTTGGTATCAGCTCCTCATATCCTCCCTTTCGCTACCCCCTCACGAACCCTTGATAAATTATAAATTATTATTATTTTCATCTCATACCATCTGCTGTCTCCCTTCACCCATGTTCCTGTTGTTTATCATACTGGGTGTATGTGGGGGGAAGGGTATATGTCTGATTATTGAGATACATTCCCCCTTCCTCCTCGTACCTCCATGGTATCACTATGCCCAGCATTGTTCCTGAGGCTTTTATCTGTCCTAGATTCTGTGTCAAGAGCTCTCATCTGTACATGCTCTGGTCTAGCTGGGCCATGATATTGTGGGGGCAGGGAAGGAAACATTAAAGAACTAGAGGAATGGTCTATGTTTCGTCAGTGCTTTGCTGCACCCTGGCTAGCTAGTTCCTTTCTTGTGGCCCTTCTGTGAGGGGATGTCCAATTGTCTATAGATGGGGCTTTGGATCCCCACTCCAATCCCCTCTCATTCACATCGATATGATTGCTTGGATGTGCTTTTCCCATGTGGGCTTTGTTGCTTCCCAGTTGTTTAACTTCAAGCCTTTAAGACTCCGGACGTGATAGCCTTTAATTGCTGGCCACCATCTGTTTTCTTCACCACATTTCCTTATGTACCCATTTTGTCCTCAGTGATCATGTCAGGATGGTGAGCATCACAATATCAGGTTACTAGACCAAAGTGTTCTTGCATTGAGGGAGTACTTGCGTACACGTCCAATGCCCATCTGCTACCTTAATACTTGGCATATAAATAAATATATGTACATGGATCTATGTATCTATTGTTATACATATATTTACATATGTGTGTGCCTGGATTTATACCTCTATACGTATCCTTTTTCTCTTAGTTCTAGCTTCTATCTCCATTTACTTTCCTCCTGTCCTAGTATTATGTTTAACCTTCATTCAACTTTCAATAATTCCTCTGGGCTATATTGCACTTGATCAAATCCCACTAAGCATTCTGTACTCTCCTCACTTTTGATTTTAGATCTTGTGTTGTTCTCTTGTCCCTGGTTTGTTGGCTCTCCCTTCCTTTCCCTCAGACAAAGTAAATCACTCCCTTATTGGCATATGGTACTATTCTTTCACCTAATGTCCCAAGAAGAATAGTGGCACTCACACCAACCTATCACAAATGGAAACCACCTTAGAATCTACTCAGACCAATATAGTGACCAAAGATGGGCTAGCCGCTCTACCCACCCCACCAACGACGGCTTCTGAGTTCCCAGGGACTTCTCTCACTCCTCACTTCAAGGGATTGAAGTGAGAGCTTTTGAAAAGCCCATACTCAGCTTCCTTCTGAGCTTCTGTTCTGTGGCTGCCTTTGGAAAAAGCTGTGTTTTTGTTACTGAAAAATAACCACCGTGTTTACTTAAAAGACCAGAAACCCACACTTGCGTTCTCCTTGTAGTGAAGGCATCAACTCCATGCCCTAGTCTTGTTTTCAGAGGATCAATGAGGGCACAGGCTTGAGAGGGTCTGTTCGATGTGGGGTCCTGACTCCTCGATGGCACAGATATTCTGGCCCTCCTCTCCTCCCTTCATGGACCCACTCTAGAGTGAGGGCTCTGTCAATGCTTACTTAATATCATGTATATTCTAGCTGAGGAACCAAGCCCGATTCTCCAGTTGGGTGCCTTCCTCTTGGCCTGCATGGTTCTGGGGGTGAAAGCATGCAGACAGAGTTGACATGGCATCCCAGTCCACGTTCCTCCACACCTGGGTGACTTACAGCTGGCATCCTCGGCTCCCCTGCTGGTTGGTTCTGGGTCTGGGGACCAGTGCAACTGGCTCTGGAACATGGGTCGGTCCTCCTTGTGGATCAGCTCAAACACACTCTGATGGATGATGTCTGACTGCAGAGACAAAGAGACAGCATTATGCTACTGGGACTGCTTCCTGCCTTCCAGTCACCCTACATATCTCTGCCCAGCCCATTTGATGGCCTTCCTAGGTGACCCGGCAGCCTGGCCTCTTGCATCTAATACTTGCACTCTGCCCCATCCCTTCTTGTGGTCTTCACAGTCCATCTTCTCAGGCTGCTGCTGTCTCCACACCTAGGAAACATCTCGCAAGAGAGGCACTCCAAGGAGTGACTGTGCAAGGGTCATGTCACAGAATAGTAGCATGGAGACACCTGAGATGGGGACACATGTCGTAGTTACTGGAAACACTTCAGAGAGTTGGTTTGATGCTCAATGAATGGAGAAAGGTGAGCTTTCCTGGAAATCTAGCATCAGTTCTAGGGGATAACAAAATTAAATGGATGTAGGAAGCAAAACAAATCTAATTTCTAGGGAGATCAGAGTTTGTTCTGCTATTTGCTGGATGAGGTAAGGAAATTACTAAGTAATTTCTTAGGAACTGGGTTTGGCTAAACTTAGTAACTTAGCCAGGAATAGGAATGAACATATTTGGTCTTGTACAGATTCAATAGTGCTTCTCAAGTATTTTTTTTAATCACTTGATTGGGGGCTCATATGGCTCCTATCACAATTCATACATCCATCCATTGTGTCAAGTACATTTTGTTCTTTTGTTGCCATCATCATTCTCAACATATTTTCTTTCTACTTGAGCCCTTGGCATCAGCTCCTCACTTTTCCCCTTCCTCCCCTCCCCTCCCTTCCACACAATCCCTTGATAATTTATAAACTTTTTTCATGTCTTACACCACCTGATGTCTCCCTTCACCCACTTTTCTGCTGTCCATCCCCCCGGGGAGGGGGTTCTATGTAGATCATTGTGACCAGTTCCCCCTTTAGAGTGTTCACTTGTTTGGGGACCAGTTTTACCTTGAGAAATATTAGTGTAGTCCTTATAAATCAAACAGGTTTAATTCAAACATAAGGTTTAATTCAAGCATACTAATTTTCTATGTTTACAGTTAAGGATTCTGTTGGATTTGGGGTATGGTTTGGGATTCTTTTGGGGGGAATCAATAGGCATGCTGTTGAATGTTCTCTGTCAGCAATAGAACATCTTGCATTCCATTCCAAATAAGTTACAACCGTCCTCATTTTTCCTGCCTTTAGCCTTTTCTTATACCAGTGGCCCCCCCCCACTCAATATACATGATGATTTTTAGGCACCTGCTTGACCATGGAAGCTCATTAAACCATCTCCCTCCACTACACTCGGGAAACGTGAACTTGGGGAGCATCTCTGGTGCAGTGCTTAGGATGCTGAAGAGCATTGTCAAGGGGCTGGTGTCTCATCTATAAGAGGACAAGGATGCTGCAGGGTGTCCAAGCTGAGATCCAGCAGAGGGAGGTGAAAAGCAGCTAGGGTAGAGAGCTGGAAGAGCTAGGGTGAAACGACATAGGAAGTTCCTGGTGAGGTTTCCAAGAACACCACCTGGGTCAGCAGGGAGCACAGCACAGTGGCTAAGTTCCAGGGGCTCTCGAGGCACCGTCAAGGAGGAATAGAAAAGACACTGAGAAGACACAGCATCCCACACAGGCTTCCGCGTGCCCTGCCTCTATTGTTCAAGCTATCTGGAAGAACTGTGGACAGAGGCAGAGGCCAGGCTGAAGGCTGCTTCCGTCCCCAATCCCACTGCTCCTCAGTTTCCTTCTCCCTTCTCCTCCCTGTGGCCTTGATTTCTCTCCCATGCATCCCTCTTTCTGTCTTCCTTCTAGAGCTCTGCTCACCATTCCTGGCAGAGCAGCTCCACAGAGAAGTCCTGGCCCCTTCCCTTTCTCCTCACAATGCTCAGACCTGCCTGGCATCGGCTTCTCAGAGGACTTGGAATAAAAGAACATGCCCTCCAGCAAGTGAAGAAATCCAAGCTTGGGAAGAGTTCTTTCCAAACACCTGCATCGTATAGTCCCACAGAGATAAGCGTGTATATGACTCTTCCTTCTTCCCCATACCCCCATACCCTTTGAAAGTCACACACCTGATGAAATCCCAGGTAGTCTTGGACTGTGGGAGAGACATACAAAACATAGCCATCTTCTGTAACAGCCATGAGGAAGCCATTAAGGGCCTGAGGAGAGGCAGAGAAGAAAATGAGTTCAGAGTTATTCGTTATATTGGTTTACGTGTCCAGATATGTGGAGCTTCTGAGGGCACAGATCTACAAGACTGTACCCAACCAGACATTCATCAAGATAATCAAAGTTAAATTTAACAAGACTCGAAGCCATGTGTTTTCTGGGAAACTCCAAGCCGGGATCCTGCCATCATCGTGACCGCTGAGAGGGAACAGAGGTGGACAATATCTCACAGTACCTGAAGGAGCAAGTGTCCTTCGGAAACCAGCTCTGCATGGACCTGCGGAGAGGCATGTTCGTGTCCCCCAGGGTGGACGGCTGGGTTGGCTGAAGGGCCTGCAGGGCTGTCCTGTAGGGTGGCTGGAAAAGAGAAAAGGTGTCATTAAGAACATGGTGCCCACTCCCAGGGCTGGGGATGAGAATCCAGGAGGCCGTGGAAAGAATTGGTGAACATGGTTCCCGTCTCTGCACCAGGAGCCCTTCTCTGAAGGTCCCAGTCAGGATGGTCACATGCGAGTGGACTGCTGCCCCTTCAGATGGGGAAAAGCTGTATTTTACCGTCTCTCTGAGCTGTTCTTCGGGCAGCTTTGGTGTGGGTAAAGCAATCATTCTAAGGTGAGGGGCTGCCCCCATTGAGCCCTGCCTAGAGGGCGAGAGATGGCAAGGAACAGGGCTTCTCCCTCAGCGGCACACAGTGACCACTGCTAGAGCGCTTGTCTTGGCGTCTGACCAATTCATTTTGGCCCGTTCCATCATTTGGGAAGGATTGCTTAACGCCACATACTACAAAAAATTACAGCCATGAATCCTTGCCAATGTCAAGGAGAAGGATGTCCTTGGGGCATTCCAATGCCACGTTCGGATGATGAAAGGAAAGACCTTTCCAGTGATTTTGAATAAACTTATTAGTGCATCTTTGCCACCAGCTATCCCGAATAACTTTAGCAATACAGTTGACACCGGCAGGGCCAAGGGGATTGAGAAAGTATTGTTTCTTCAACTTTGTATATTTGGCTGCCTGGCTCTCCAATTTTTTTAGGATGATTATTTTTTACAACAAAAGGATTCATGGTTCAGAGAATCCGTTAATTCAAGTAACAAAGTATATCATTTTATAGAGTATGCAGTACTCCTTAGAGATGAAACAATTGGTCATGATGGATAATCCCTTCTCATTCTTTTTCCTGTTTGTGTCTCAGATTTTTCCAGCCAAAGACTCAGCAAGTTCCTCCTTGACTATGAACTTGACATTTTGCCAGATGAATGCTTTTCTTCCTTAGACTTCATGAAGGGAGAGGACTTTTGGCAAGGACAGGGTGCTATTCAGATTTCTGGATTTTCATCGAGCTGTTGTATCACTCAGTATCCTAAATACTTCCCGGGTATCCCACTCCAATGTTGACTTTCAGTAAAATGTGTTATGATACAGACTCTGAGGAAGGACATGGGGAAACTAAAGGAGATATAATCTTGGGGTGGGAAATGGTGAGCAGAGAAACATCATTGAGGGATGTCGTGAGGGCATTTGGAGAGCTCTGGCCTGAGCAATCTCTTGACAGGACTGTGGGAGAACCAAGAAGAGCCTGGAGGGAGGACCCCAATGTGACTGGAGGGGATCCAGGAGGCCTCCTGGCAGAGGTGGTGGGCTTTGAAGGACTAGTCAGATTCGGCCAGCCGTGCCTCCTTTGGAAACTTGTTTTCTGTACTGGGTTTCTCTGACCTTCCTATAGGTTTTTCCAGTGCAAGAATGCTTGACCCTTGGGTGTTGTGGTGGTGGGTACAAATGCTGCTTGGGGACCTGGTCCTTGTTTCACCACCCAATGCCTCCCTCTGTTTCCTTTTTTGAGTTACATTCAGTTTGGAGTCCTGCCTGTCTGTGGTAGATTAAAGAAGTACAGCAACAACGAAGCATGACGAACACAAGCATTACCCACATTTATGCACCCAGCACGAAAGCTAATGATGAAGAAATCAAAGTATTCTACCAACTTTTCCAGTCTGCAATTAATCCAACATGCAATCAAAATACATTGATAATCACTGGCAATTGGAATGCAAAAATTGAAACAAACAGGAAGGAAGAAGGGTTGGAGAATATTGCCTTTGTGATAGAAATGAAGCTGGATTGTGATAAGGCGCCAATAAAAGTCTTAAAAAATTAAGTTGGAGAGAGAGCAATGATGGAATTTCACAAGACCAGTAATGTCTTTGTTGTAAATATCATTTTAAAAATATAGATGGCAACTGTACCCATGAACCCCACTAGATGGAATACACAGTAATCAAATTGCTACATCTGTGAGAAGAGATGATGAAGATGTTCAATATTAGAAGCCCAAACAAGAGCCTTGACTGACTGTGGAACAGACCAGCAATTACTCATGTGTAAGCTCCAGCTGAAGCTGAAGAAATTTAAAACAAGACCACGAGAGCCAAACTACAATGTCAGTTGACTGTGGCATGACGTCATGAACACAAAAATGAAGAAAGCAAAAGGTCATTAAGAAGACAGGAAAGGAAGGAAAGATCAAAGTGGATGGTATAAGAGACTCTGAAATTTACTCCTCGTCAAAGAGCAGCTAAGGCAAGTGGGAGAAGTGGTGAAATAAAAGAGTGCAACCGAAAAATCCAAAGAGAAGTTTGGGAAGACAATGGATGGTGATGAAATGTGAAAAGACCTAGAGTTAGAAAACCAAAAATCATATCTTAAACCGAAAGAACTGGGGGAAAAACAATAAGACTTAAATTGTAATATTGAAAGATTCTATGGGCAAAATATTGAATAATGAAAGGAAAATCAAAAGAAGGTAAAAAGAATACACCGAGTCACTGTACCAAAGATAACTAGCTGACATTCAGCCTTTTTCAAGAGGCAGCATAGAGCAAGGTCCAGTGGCATTGAAGGAAGAAGTCCAGGCTACCCTGAAGGCATGATCCAAAAAAACAGGGGCTTCAGGTTTTGATGGAATATTGATTGAAATGTTTCTACAAGTTGGTGAATCACAGGAAGCACTCATTCATCTATGCCAAGAGATGAGGAAGACACTTACCTGGCCAACTGACTGGAAGAGACCCATATTTGAATCCATTCCAAAAAAAGGTGACCCAAGAGAATGTGCAAATAATATAATAATATCCTTGCTATCACATGCGAGCAAAATTTTGCTAAGCATCATTCAGAAATGAACAACGGTTGCATTAGTACATTGACAGGGAGCTTCCAGAAATTCAGGCCTGATTCAGAAGAGGACATGGAATAAGAGATGTATCAGATGGGTCTTCACTGAAAGAAGAGAATGCCAGAAAAGATGTTGACTGTGGGTTTTTTTAAGCCAATTTTTTTAATCAGTAAAGAATATAGACAGGGAATATAAAGAACAATTTGTATAAAATAAAATTGAATGGAGATACATAGAAAGGAATTATAGAAGTCTCTAATACACCGGCAGTGCTACTTGAGACAAACAGAATGACAAATAATAGATCAGACTAAAGCAAAAGAAAGATCTAACTTTTGGGCTGAGCCCCGGTGGTGTAGTGGTTGTGCGCGGGACTGCGGCGCACTGGGACGGAGGTTCAATTCCAGCAGTGGGGCTGGGCCTCCTACTCCACCACCGGAGAGCAGTGATGCTCCCCTCCACCCCCCAAAAAAGAAAGATCTAACTTTTAAAACCATTTAAATTTTCCCCCGAGGGGGTGTACCATTCCTGGAAGTACTGCAATACCAGGTTGATGTATGTGGACAGAGCAAGCTCCTACTCCATCTTCCTGCTCCAAAAATCCATTTAATATATTGTCCCTGGATGGAGGATGCATCATATATGAAACTGATAAGAACGTGATCTTAGCCAAAAGGCCGAGAAGCGGTGTTATTGACTGTATTTCACTGACTGCATAAACACATTTGAATTTGTGGACCATAACAAACTATGGCTAGCCTTGCCAGAACACTTTCTTGTGCGCCTGCAGAACTTGCACATGGATCAAGAAGCATTTGTGTGAGCAGAACACAGGTATACTGCATGTTTTAAAATCAGGAAAGATGTGTATCAGGGTTCTATCTAACCATACTTATTCAATCTGTGTGCTGAGCAAATAATCAGAAAAACTGAACTATATGAAGAAGAATGCGGCCTCAGGATTAGGGGAAAGTACTATCTGTGATATGCAGGTGACGAGACCTTGCTTGTTGAAAGTGGGGGGACTTGAAGTACTTGCTGATGAGGATCAAAGACTGCAGCCTTCAGTACAGATTACGAATGTGGGGTGCCAGCCCCCACAACCAAATGGGCCCAAGGGGATGGTTGTGTAACTAATGGGAGAATTAAAGAGATATTAGAGAAGATAAAGCATGCCAGGGCTCACCTCAGCCATGACTTCAGGAGCCAGGTTTCTGTAGAGATTATATTTCCAACAATAGCTCATACACTCTTGGGGTGTGTCAGTCCCCCTAATTACAGAAAACCACATAAGTAACAAGTGGGCTGTACTCAAACCCCAAAGGTCCCTGAGTTCATTGGAGGAGTAACCTAACACCAGGCCTGTGGGCAGGTAAGGGGGAGTGGTAGTCTCCTGAGCAGGGAGAAAAATTGCATGTGTCTGCTTCTAGAGTTAAAGCTGCAGGCTAGGTAGCAGTCAGCCATGTGCTCGTAAGAGGTGACTTTAAGGTAGCACTATGATGGGAGGATAAGTGGGGAACAATATTAATTATGGGAATGTGATTGCGACTTATCTTTAACTCGAATGCGTGAAGGCCTTTCTCCACCCCAGAAACCCAGCCTGCCAGGCTTCTAAGAGATGAGGATAAAGCATTTAGCCGCACACACTATCTTCCCATTCTCTTCCCACCAACAGCTCAATGTGAAGAAGACCCAGATCCTCACAGCTGGACCAATAGGCAACCCCATGATAAAGAGAGAAAAGACTGAGGTTGTGCAGGAATTTGTCTTGGTTGGATCCACAATCGCTGCTCATGGGAGAAACGCTCAAGGGATCAAATGATATGGCATTGGGAAATTCTGCCTCCTACGACCTCTTTAAAGTGTTACAGAGCTGGGATGTTGCTTTGAGGACTGAGAATCACCTGACCCAAGTCAGGGAATTTTCAGTCACCTCACAGGCATGGAAATGTGAGACACTGAATATGGAAGACCAAAGACCAGGCATTTGAACGATGACGCTGGTGAAGAATACTGAAAGGACCATGGACTCCACTGGGGTAGAGTGGAAAGGCCTTTATGCTTGTGAGTTAAAGACGAGTTCCTATCACATTCTCATAATTAATGTTGTTCCCCACTAGATCCTCCCATCATAGTGCTACCTTAAAGTCACCTCTTACAAGCACATGGCTGACTGCTACCTAGCCTGCAGCTTTAACTCTAGGAGCGGACACATGCAATTGTTCTCCCTGCTCAGGGGACTGCCATCCTCCCTTACCTGGCCCCAGCCCTGGGGTTAGGTTACTCCTCCAATGAACTCAGAGACCTTTGGGGTTTGAGTACCGCCCACTAGTTACATATGTGGTTATCTGTAATTAGAGGGGCTTACGCAGCCCAAACTGGCCAATAGACACATGTGGGCTTAATTGAAGGGCGGAGAGCCTCTCCTTTCTCCTTCTTGGATCTCTTGCTCTCAGGTTGCCAGTCCCCTACTTTGGCTGGCAAGAACAGATCTGCCAAAAGAACAGCTCTGTCTTGGAAGAAGTAGAACCAAAATTCCCCTTAGACACTAGGATGGCAAGACTTCAACTCATTTCCTTTGGGCGTTCTCTCGCTCCCAATGCAGGACATCCTGGCTGGTCAGGCAGAGCAGCAGAGGAAAACCCCTCCACAAGATGGACAGACAACGTGGCTTCCACAAGAGACTCAAACATCACACTCATCATGAGGATGGCATAAAGCAGTGTTTTGTCTTGTTGTCCATCATGTCACTGTGTGATGGAACCACCTGGGTGGCACCTTACAAGATCAACCACAGTCACAATGCTTTTGAATTTATTTGCGCCTATTTTATCTCTAGGACCCAAATGCCAGACGATGAAATGCCGCCATTCCTCTGAAATAGCAGCAGACACCTGAGTGCACAAGGGTCAAAGCCAATCTGCTGAAGTTGTCAGAACAAAGACGATGAACAAACAGGCATCCTGCTATCAACCCAAAGCCGGACAGCTGCCACTCACCTACCTCCACATGGGCGTCAACACATTGTGAATCGCTGTAGGAGATGAATGCCTTTCATCTGGAACCTTAGTGAATCCTAATTAAAATACGAAGAGGAGAAATCGATCCAGAAGGCCTGGACACTAGAGGTCAGTTGGCCCTATGGGAAAGTTCAGGAGAAGGACAAGGTCACCTGCCATTGAGCCCTGGCAACCCAGTCCTCTACTGTCAGCGGTTCTCAACCTGTGGGGGGGTCAAATGATCCTTTCACAGAGGTCGCCCGATTCCTAACAGTAGTGAAATGACAGTTAAAAAGTAGCAAAGAAAAGGATTTTATCGTTGGGGGTCACCACCACATGAGGAACTGTATGAAAGGGTCAAGGTATTAGGAAGACTGAGACTCACTGGCTTAGGCCTTTCCTTCAAGCTAAAAGGTCCCCGTGTGGCATGGGTGCAGGGGACATCTCCTGGCAGCAGATCTTCAAATGTTCCTCCCCAGGACATGATCCAGTGGAGCAAATGATAATATCAATTGTGGGTTTCATAGGTGGCTTACGAACGCCTCTAGGACAAGAGCAACTAAGAACTACTTTTACAATTGGTTCATGTAACAGTAACTCATTCTAAAAGTTAGTTAAGAACGGTTACATACAATAGTAAGAGATGAAATTCCAGCAGTGGGGCTGGGCCTCCTACTCCCACCACCAGAGGGCAGTGATGCCCCCCCAAAAAAAATTTAAAAAAAAATAGTAAGAGATGGTACTTATCTTGCAGAAACAACTTTAAGGGAGAATGTAAATTATAAAGAGAAAAACTAAAAGCAAATAGAATTTCTTCCATTGTGAGTTAAAATTTTTTTCATTTTTGTTATTTCAGGAAGAAAACAAAATAAATGTTTCCTTGGTGGTATGAAAATCGTCTTCCTTATCATATATCAACAAAATAGAAGGAGGTTATGAGCTGGTGAGATGGTTAAGGTTTATTGTACCAACCTGATAAACACTTGGGAGATGAATTGAAGGGTGGTGAGACACATGGCTCGGTGAGTCTTGATTTTCTTGTTCTCGGGTCTCTTGCTTTTTGATGGTCAGACCAGGGTGTAGCAGCCTTAGCCATTTCCTTGCCTCTGCTGGCAAGGCTCACTTCCTGCCAGACATCCCTGAGGAATAGCACCATGGACCTACCCTGATGCAAGCCCGGGTGCTGGAGCAGCCGCGTGGAGACCCTTGCCGGTGTTGAGATGCTGACACACGCACTGATTCAACGTGCCTCCTGTGTTTGACATGTGTTTTGTGAGATGGAGGAGGAATTTGTAGATCGGTATCAGACTTATGGGCTAATGTTAGACTTAGGGGCTTAGACAGCACTGGGTTGGGATGCTTTCTTAATGTACACTTAGCCTTCATACGAAACATTCTCTTATATACATATGCGTTTCCATAGATGTGTTCCTGTAGTCTACCCAGACGAACACAGCTGGGCTTGAGCAGTTCCATATGCCAATATAGGCTGACTAAGCAGCCCCCCGGAACAGACTCCATCAGTCAAAGCAAAGGCAAACCATGCTTTACATATGCGCTCTTGCCACTCCGAGACTTAGCTTTCAGATGGGCCTCCTGGTTCCGCCTCTGATGTGGGCGGCATGAGCCAGAAAGGGGCAGTGAGTGGAGAAAGGGAGTCTCAGGCTTGTCCAGGTTGAGGGGTCTGGGGAAAGAGGAGACGACCCACAGGGCCCATGTGAAGGTTGAAGACAGAGCCTGAGTTTGGAGCACAGCCCGTTCCCTTGTTTCCCCTTTTGGCCAGGGCTTGGGGTCAGAAGGAAGTTTCTCAATGCCTGTGCTCTTAGGGCATTTGGCTTGGATGAAGAAGACCTCATGGCTGCCCTGCATTTTGTCTGACTGGGGCTCAGGTCCCCTCCCTGAGACCCGGAAGCTGCCAGTCCTGGCCTTTCCCCACCTGAAGTGTAATTCTCCTGTTTTTCTTTTACAGTGGAGGAAGAGGGCAGGAGCCGTGTTGTGACAATCACTCATTGCCCAGCCAACACTGGGGACAGGAGTTGCCAGGTGCGGCCCCCGAGGGCAGATAAGAAGGCGACTGCATGGAGGGCCGCACCCCTCACCCTTTCACGTCTGGGCTCAGCATTACCTCCCAAGGTTCTATAACCAGGTGAGCCCACTGCCATCCAGGGATGCATGTGATCGGTCTTGGTTGGATCGGGCCACACACCCAACTTGGGCAGCCGGGGCCAAGGTTGGACGGCTCTGCTCTCTAATCCCTGGGGAAGGTCAGGTGGAGCCAGGACAGTGACTCACTGTTGTTGCAACTCCCTCAGATCAGGCCGCCTCTCCTACGCACCCCCACCCACCTCCACCCCCAGGCTCCAGTCACGCTAGGGAGGAGTGGCCACCTCGGCAGTTCCACTGCAGGGACATGTGCGCACTTGTGTCTGGCTGTGTGTGTCTGGGGGTTGGGGTTGGGGGTGGGGGTTAGGGAACAGAAGAGCCAGGGTGGTCCTTCTCAAGGTCAAGATGGATTCACCTTACTAACTTAGGGAGACTTCGCAGCCTCTTGTGCCTCCTTCTGGGGGAATCCTACTTTCAGATTACCAGGTCGGGAAAGAGCGATTCTTGGTCAAACTGCAGTCTATCACTGGGCACGTTCCTGTCAGACTGCGGTCAGGCTGGTTTGGTAATGCCATGAGGCTGAATTCTGCTGTCCTGCAGGTACATGGGGACTGTTGGGACTGGCAGGGTAGTGACAGGGCCGTGTCACTCTGTTGACCAGTCATGATACCCTTGGGATCTCCTCTGAGCCAGCTGAACATTTAATTCTGTCTTTCTTCTTCTTCTTCTTTTTTTTTTTTTTTGCACAAGGGGAAGAAAAGTGGCTTTAAGTTGTCCTCAGGTGAATTGCTTCGATCTCATAAGGACTCCTCTCCTTCCCATCAGAGGAGATGAAGATGGTTGTGGTCTCTGGCAGTTTTGTTCAACCCTCATTCAGTGTCCAGAGCCAGACTCTCATGCCAGATGGTTTGGCGTGAGCTGCGGTGAAGATGCTCATCCTCTCTCCCCGGGGGGACTTGTCCTGGCTGCCTGTCTGGCCCAGAGAGATACCCAGCGGGATCTCACTCCACACCCACACTTCCATCCCCACCCCCTAGGAAGGCTTCCATATGCTTCCCACACCCTCTTCCTATTCCCTTCTCGGCAGTCTGGCCGGCTGTCAGCATTTTGGAGTGCCGCTCCTGGGGAGTCACTGGTGGTTTGAACCACTGATGTTCCAGCTGGCAGTCAAAACCCTTCACCGCTCTGCCACGTGAAGAAAGGGGCCTAAGTTGAAGAGAGGCCATTTGGAATTAGGTAGACTGAAACAAAGAGATGGCATAAAGTCATAAAAAGCTAAGCAGGGCCCCGGTGACTGACCTATGGAGCACGCGTGAACTTCCCCATGACCCTGAAGATGGTGTAGGAGCAGGCCACATTCTGTTCCACTGTGCACAGGATCCCCATGAGTTGGACAGCTAAAAACATACATGTAATCTGAGTCCCACATGGACAGGAGAGAGAGAGGGAGAGAGGTAGGGAGAGAGAGAGAGAGAGAGTCTGTCAACTCTAATGAAAAAGATAGACACAAGAAGTTGGATATGAAGGCCCACGGAGCATCCAAGAGGTTCTGTGAACTCCCATCAGAAGCATCACGCAGAAAACCACACAGAACACCAAAGATAACATCTCAAAAGCATCTGGTGAAAAGATGAAGGAATTTAAAGATTGTGGGAAAATAGACTGAAAGGAAATGGAATTTTCCCACAGATGTTTGGCACCCCAGGCATAAAAGGCATGCTGCCTATCGAAGAACAATGAGTAAAATGGCAGTTTGCTTTTCACCAGAAGCAATGTAGGGTAGAAAATATTAGAAAGACATAGACAAAATGTTTAAAGAAAAATTAGTCAGCCTGGAATTGTCTATCCTTTAGAAATCAGTACATGGACGGCTGCGACTAGAGTCCTCCTGTCTGTTCTGACTCACAGCAGCTCTGTGGACAACAGGTTGAGAATGGCAAGACTGGACCTTCCACATGGTTGCGCTCATGCCGGGGTCCATTCTGGCAGCCACTGTGCCAACCCATTTTGCATTTTTCCATCAGGAGATGTTGAGGGAGGAAAAAGGAAGGTGAAACAAAGGGGTTTTCAGATAAATAAAAGTTGAGGGACTCTGCCACCAGCAGTTAGTCCGACGCAACAAAACTGAGCATCAAAGTCCTTGGGAAGTTCCACTTGAGACAAGGTTATAGTCAGTGGTGTTATCTCAGCCACTGAAAACAATTTACAATTGCAGGAAGGTGTTAAAAGGAACATCTTTAGATGGGCATTGGACCTCCACTTCCTAATTTCAAGAACACTTTGTTCTATTAAATTGGCATTCCATGATGCTCACCTTCCCAACACAATCACTGAAGACAAAAGTGTGCATAAGCAATGGTGATGAAGAAAGCTGATGGTGCCTGGCTATCAAAAGATGTAGCATCTGGGGTCTTAAAGGCTTGAGTAAACAAGCAGCCATCCAGCTCAGAAGCAACAAAGCCCACATGGATGAAGCACACCAGCGTGTGGACCATGAATTGTCAAAGGGATCAATTATCAGGGTTTAAGAACTAAAAACCATAACATTGCGTACTCACTTTCCTGATGACTTTGTTCCTGAAGGAACAAAGCCCACATGGAAGAAGCAAACCAGCCTGTGTGACCACAAGGTGTTGAAGGGATCTGGTGTTAGGAATCAAAGAACTAAAATTATATCATTATAAATAAGGGGGAGTACAGATTGGTGACCCAAAAGCCCATCAACAGGTGAAGCCACATCCTCTTACAGAGGGGTTACAGGGAGAAAATGAGCCAGTTAAAGTACAGTGTAGTAACAATGAAATATGCATCTTTCCTCTAGTTCTCAATTGCTTCCTCATACCCACTATCATGCTTTCGGTTCTATCAGACAAGCCTGACTAGAACAGGGGATGTACACTGGAGGCGGAAACATGGGAAACTTAGGATAGATATTCCCTCACGATGAGTGATAGGAGTGGTGAGACTGGGAGTGTAGAGGGATGGTGGAGTAGAAAGGGGGAACTAATTTCAGGGATCTACATATAACCTCCTCTCTGGGGCATGGCCAACAGGGAAGTGAATGAAGGGACACATTGGACAATATACCACATGAAATAGCAATTTGTAAATTATTAAAGGATCATGGGGGTAGGAAGGAAGAGAAATATGGGGAGCTGGAATTGGGGGCCTAAGTGGAGGGAGGATATTTTGAGAGTGATGATGGCAACAAGTGTACAAATGAGATCTGCATACAATTGATGTATGTATGGATTGTGAGGGGAGGTGTGTGAGTATCCAATAAAATGATTCATTAAAAAAAGGGGGGGAGGGGAAAGAGGAGTTTATACCAAGGGCTCAAGTGGAAAATTTTTGGAAATGAATGTGGCAACATGTGTGCAAATGTGCTTGATACAGATGATGTACTGAATGTTATAATAGCTATAAGAGCCCCAATAAAATTATTTTTTAAAAAAGGAACATCTTTATGCAACCACATAATTGATTAGTAAGCAGAAAGAGTACATTGAGATGATGTACTTCAAGAACAGGTCAAGAGAATATATGATGAGTTGTATGAGGCGCCCAATAAACTGATTTTAAAAAGAAAGAAAAAAGAGAAGAGGCCAAGAAATGTGTGACACAAGAGGTCGTAGCCAAGTTCATATCTCAGCTTCAGAAAAAAAAATGGGGTTTTTGTGCTGAAGCCGATCTATACAGATGGAGGAATGCTTGGGATCACACAAGAAGCAACACAACACAGGGCTGGTGGGGCGAAGCACTTGTCTCCGGACACTGTTCTGTGAAAAGGCAGGTGCTAAAGGGCAGAAAATGTCACCTGTCCCTTCCTGTGAACAACTTGAGGATGCCAAGGAGAGGCCAGGGTCTGCCCCACTAAGCAGGACAAGCACCGCTCCCATGGCCTCATAGCGTTCACCCAAGTCCTTGCATGGAGCCCCCAGCTTTCCACTCTGCCTGACAGGCAAAGAAACAGTACAGGTTTCCCCTGCACAGAGGGTTACCCACACACTCATGCGGTACTTTTTGTCAGGGACTCTTACCTGAGAAGTAGCCCTTCACCTTCAGGTAGCCCACGATGAGCCTGAGGATGGAGAGCTTGTCGAGCCGGGCCCGCACCTCCTCGGGGAAGGGCAGTAAGTTGGTCAGCCTGCTGAGCTCCTGATTCAGGCGATCCCGGTGCCTTTTAGAAGGGTTGGACTTGACTCCCTCAGGAGGCTGTGGCCTAGGACTTGGGGGAAAGAGGTAGGGGGTCATTGTCACACCTTCCTACGTTATGTCATTCGGAGACTCCAAACCCGCTCTGGAGGCTCCAAAGCGGATCCAGCTACTGTGGTGTTTGCAGGATGTTCACAACCCGATCCTCCGTGCTTTTGAGGAAGGACACGCTCCAATGGGCCTGTCCAAGAACCCCCTGGCTGCTCTGCCTGTGTGCTCGCTTGGACTGTGGGCGTGCACCCCCATGGGGTCGTAGGCAAGTAGGCTCTTTCTCACGGTGCAGGTGAGACACTCCATGCCCACTCTTGGTAGATGTAGCAGTCTTCCACTGTCCCATGGCCAGACAGATTGACACTCAGAGTTAGAACTGATCCCAATGGACACAAAGAAATAGGAAATTTCCTTGAGAGAATTGTACTTTATTAAAAAACCTAAGTCAGCTCCCAATTAAAATGATCTCTTAATATAAATAAATAAATAATAAAAAACCAAGTAGACACATACATACTCATACACACATCTATGTGCATATATATATTCTATTTAGATATATATATCTCTATCAGTTCTCTATACTTTTTCCTTTTATTATCGCTAACTATGCATTATCTCCCATCAATATGTCTTATGCAGGGAAGAATAATTCCCTTGAGTTTTTTAGTTGGTCTACACCCCCTTTGTTCTTACAGGCTTCCCCGCTCAGCTTCAGTTTTAGGGCTTGCTCTATTTTCCATCGCCACATGAGAGACTCTAAGAGTGGTTTCGGAGAAGAGGCAGCTTCCTGGGCCCACACTTACCCCCCAGCCATCGCATGGACTCGCATGACAGGAGACCAGGCAGTTTTTATTTCAGAGATGCCCCTAGGACTTTGTTCTTTATAATCACAAGGCTAAGGCTATTTACCCCATTCTGCCTTCTGACTCTAAACAGCAGAAGCAAGTTTCCAACTCTGATAAGCCAAAGAGAAATAATTATAAAAAGTCAAACGATGAGAAGTCAAATGTTCGATATCACTTATTGCTTCTAGAGGCAAAAAGCAAATGGCCCAGTTTCGGCCTGGTTTATCAAAGCACAGTGATGGCGCTGTGGTGCCAGGACCATCCATCCGGGACACAGGGGGTGCTCAGTGCATGTGCACCTTTTGATAAGAGGACACGAAGATGACAGCTTGGCCTCATTTCCAACCGGAGTCAGCTCCAGGAAGAAAACTGGAAGCTATTTTAAAAATAGAATTTATAGGGATGAAAAATATAATATTGAAATGAAGGGCCATGGACGGGCTTTTAATCAGATTAAAAGAAAATAATCAGTGGATTGAAGCTACAACAACAGAAATGATAGAAACTGAGGCACAGTAGGAGAAAAGGCAGGGGGAGGGTTGTCAGAACAAAGCCTCCATGATCCTAAGATAACAGATCATCAAAATTTCAGAAAAAGGAGGGGCAGAAAAAGATTTGAAAAAGTAGTGGGTGAAAGTTTTCTAGCTGTGTTGAAAACTACAAACAGAGATCTGAGAAGCTCAGTCAATGTACAGTCAAGGTTAGTTACAACCTCTGTAAAGATCCTCCATTAAATGTCTTTTAAAAAGAAAGAAAGAGAAAAGCACACATTTACACACATGCACTCGCACATCCATATCACCCCAAAGTAAACAATACTCACATTGCTGAAAGCCAGTGATAATGGTAAATCCATAAAAGCAGCCAGAGCAAAAAGACACCGATGCTGATGAACAAAGATGAATTCTGATAGATCAGACAGAATGCCAGCCAGAAGATAGCAAGATTTTTGTTGTTATTGTTGTTGTTGTCGTTAGAGGCCACCAAGTGCATTCCAACACCTGGAACCTGACATTAAACAGAACAAAGCACAGCCTATCGGGGTGCCGTCCCCCCCATTGTTGCCATGTCTGAGTCCATCTCACCAAAGACCTGCCTCTTGCTCGCCGCCCCTCTGTCTTACCAAGCACGATGTCCCTAGATGGTAATTTGCATCTATACCCCAAATGAAGAATGCTTAACATGAAAAACAAATAAGACTAGATACCAAGTGATTTTCATTGACCGCCATTTATTTAAAAGATAATTGTGACTTAAAGGAAGACTAGTATTGCATTGTGGGGTTTATAACATCCATAGAGGTAAAATGTTTAAACATTATCACAAAGGATAGGAGAGGTAAACATAGGTGTCACTGATGTAATCCACCACCTACAAAGTAGCCTAATGATGTTTGCAGGCCGAGGGTGTCAAACTGACGAAGAAAATGAAGACGCACGGCTAATAATCCACAAGTGGAGACGATAAACTGAAAATAGCAAATCTACAGTGAGGAAGGAAAACCACAGATAACAGATGGAACCAATTGAAAACAAAGAACAAGGTGGCAGAGGTAAACCCCACCCTACTGATCATCACAAAATGCAAAGAAGCAAAGGATGATGGAGTGAATGACACAACCCAACCCAACACTCCCGCGTCTACAAGAAGCAAGACTTACATAAACATCAAGCCCAGGCCAGCCTGACTCACAACAACACAATGACATCTGTACCCAGGGGGTTTTCAATGGCTGATTTTCCAGAAGTAGAAGAGCCGAGCTTGAACCGCCAATAATTTTGCTTAGCAGTTGAACGTAGGAACTGTTTGCATGGTCCAGGGACTCCAAATATAAAAGCACAGACAGGGTAAAGGAAGAGGATCGAAAGGCATCCCGTGGACACACGCCTTGTGAGAAAGCTGGAGTGCTCTATTGCTATCAGACAAAGACTAGAGATAAAACTCGAGTTTCCAAGGGGCACAGTTTCAATGAAAAGGTCAATGGACCAAGCAGAGACAACTATCCAAAACACGGGTGCACGGGGAGAACAGAGTTCCAAAAGACGTAAAACAAAACGAACAGCTCAGACAAAGGAAGCCGACAAGCTCCGGAGTCAAGTTGATGATGTCAGCATCTATCTTTACTGGTAGAAGAATTTTAGAGATATAATAAAATATACAAAATTTGAACTTCCCTACTCAGCCAGGTAATTGAATGGCCATTTATTGAAGACTGTCATGAGGAGCCTAGGACTTGATGGCCAAGGGATTGGGAGTTACTACAGAGTAGATATAAATTCTCATTATGCACACAGGAGGACTGGCCAAGGCACACCATGTACCGAGTCACCAGACCAATTTCAATAAATTTATATAGAATTACAGGATATTTCCAGGCCACAGTGAGACATATGGATTCATTTTTAAAGGCTATCTAGAAAATTCTTTAAAATGACAATATTGCTACACTTTGAATAATTCAAAGGTCAAAGAAGAAATCACCAGAGAGATAAGAAAATAAGTTAAAACAAATGGCGACGAAGGACATTTATGCCAAAACTGTGGCATGCAATTGGCCAATCAAACTAAAGGGGTGACCGTTATGTGTCTCGCCAAATACACGTCGGAATCTTATTCTCTACATCTGCTCATAGGACTCTTTTGGAAACAAGAGGTTTTCTTTGGTTTTGGTAATGAGGCCATGAAACTGGAGGATGTATCCTAAACTGCAATGACGTCTGGATTATAAGAAGACCAGAATAAACACAAACACACACGATAGAGGAGAAACAGGGAGGTACACTCATCTCACAAAGAAAGACTTGTTCCTAGAGCTGTACATGCGGAATTCAAATTCCTAGTCTCCTGAACTGTGAGACAGTAACTTTCTGGTTTTAAAACCACTTATTTGTGAAATTTCTGCTATAGTAGCACTAGGTAACTAAGAAGGAGCCCTGGTGATCCAGGGGGTTAAGTATCCGACTGCTAACTACCAGGCCAGGAGTGCAAACTAACCACAAGAAAAAAACAAGACCGTCTGCGTCAGTCAGCAATGGAAAGCCTTGGAAAGTCTTGGAAAGCCTTGGAAAGTCTTGAGGAGACATCTGTCTGTCCTACCCTGTCGCGACGAGTCAGAATTTACTTGATGGCAATGGTTAGTAGAAGCAATTAAAAAAAGAGAGAAGTAATTAAGAAAGAGAAGGAATCGCTGTTGGTTTTACAGACACGAAAAGGAGAAAATTCTCAGAACTACAATATGTATAGATTTGTTAGCAGGATCATGAAAAGCACTGAATCATTAAAAAATTGATAAACTGAAATTCATCAGATTTTAAAAAGAAGCGGCCAGCCACAGGCTGGGGTGGGGTGGGACAGGATATACAAAGGAACTATATCCATATATGAAGGACTTTCCTAAATTAGAAATGGGCACATAATTTGGACAGACAATTCACTAACAAAGATACATGACTCACCCAAAGCACATCATATCATAACCAACATCATAAAGCATCAGCGAAAGAAAACTTAAAGGGCCAGTTTAGCTGTAGTTCCGTATTAAGGTGGGATAAAATGGAAAACACCAAGCATTTGAAGGGATGTGGGGCAACTAGAACGCTGATATATTGGGAGACTTTTGCAGTTTCCTAAAAATTTAAACGTGACCTAGATTTTCCACTCCTGGGCGTTTGTTGGAGCAAAAAGGAAAATGTATGCTCACTAAAAGCCCTGCACGTGAATATTTATGGCACCTATTCACAATAGTCCCAAAGTGGAATCGGTCCACATGTCGACCTACAGAATATACCACCCAAATCTGGTCTATTCATCAACTGTACAACCACTAGGTATTGAAAAGGAACAACCAAAAAAACAGAAGCATGAGTGAATCACAAAAATTGTAGGCTCCATGAAAGAAGCCAGACAAAAACTTTTGTCTACATGGTATTCTAGATTTCACTAAGCTGATCTGTAATGATAGAAAGCAGATCAGAGGTTGCTTCAAAGAAGCTGATAGTAGGCGTTGGGGCAAGAGGCAAGAAAAGACTTCTCGTGGTAATGGAAATATTCTGCTTTGATTTCTTTTCCACCAAAACCGACTGGGAAGTTTTCTTCACGTCTGACCCTTTCTCTACATCTAAATCACAGATCAATAAAAATTATACATGAGAAGAAAATGTTAAATTCTTCCTATAAAGAATACTCTAGGCACAGATGCTTTGAAGGTGACTCCTATCAACTATCTAAAGATTAAGAGTCCAGGCATTGGGCGATTAATCAATTGCAAGAATTTCAAATAGACCAGTCACTCCATGGGAGAAACAGGAGGCTATCTGCTCCCATAATGATCTATAGTCTTGGAAATCTATAGAGGACCATTGTGAGTCATAAGTGCAGCAGGGAGTTTGGTTTGGTTTTGATTATTTCAGGAATACTAATTCCCAATTTTACAGAAAGGTGAAAGATCCCCAAATCCTGTCATGAGGCTCACATAATCTTGATCCCCAAACTTAACAAGGAAAGTGCAATAAATATAAAGGATAGGATCATCTCACTCATAAATATACTGTATTTTTTGGACCGTAGGCACACCTGAACATAAGACACGCTCGGTTTTTAGAGAAGGAAAACAAGAAAAATATTCTGAATCAAATAGTACCAGTATACCAAAATGTTCTGAGTACCACACCTTCGGACCATAAGATGCACCTCGTTTTCCCCCTGTTTTGGGGGGTGGGAGTACATCTTATGGTTTGGAAGATATGGTAGATGTTGAGTCCTACGATAAATAAATTGTCAAACCAGCGATACCAAAAGATACATTATAGGGATGTTTATCCAGGGATGCAATTTTGATTTGACATTAGAGGATATAAACCTAGGGATACTTCTCACCAGGGAAATAAAGAATACATACAATGGATGAAATGACATGGGGGCCATATGACCTCCGCTGCCTATAAAAGGGGGAAGAAGCATCCAGCCCTACACATGCCCAATGATGACTCCCATGGGCCCTTCATCATTCTCTAGGCCAGTGGTTCTCAACCTCCCTAATGCCACGATTCTCTAACAGAGATCCTCATGTGGTGGTGACCCCACACTCATGACATTATCTTTGTTCCTACTTTATCACTGTAACTTTGCTATGATTATGAATCATCATGGAAATATCTGATATGCAGGATATATTTTCATTGTTACAAATTGAACATCATTAAAGCTGAGTGAGGCAGCACCAAAACAATATGTAACTCTATATGGTGGAATATTTATTTCTAGTTACAAATGAATGGAATTTTGTCTGGAAACATGGTGTAGCATGGGTAACCATCTTCACTGCGGGGACTCATATGTGGGTGTATCTGTATGTGGGCGGACCCACCTGGAGACGGATAGGGGAATGGTGCCTCAATTCCTAAGACCATCGGAAATATGTGCTTTTCGATGGTCTTAGGAGACCCCTGTGAAAGGGTCGCTTGACCCCCAAAGAGGTCCTGACCCACAGGTTGAGAACTGCTGCTCTGTATGGCTTGTCAGCAACTGTCCCACCCCACTACCACTTCCACTCTCATGACATCTCATCCTACTTCTCTGCTGGGTTTGGTAATTCCTTACAATGACCACATAGAACTCTCAGCTAATACTCATGAATTATTAGGTTTATTAGGGAGGTTAACAGGTTACAAAGTGTTCTGGATATTTTTGTGTCTGCAACACCTCTACTTGAGCAGGTTAACAGGCGTATCTAACTCTCCCTGGTCCTTAGCTTTTCAGTCACATGGTCCCTTGTCCTCTGCCTTGTTCCTCAGGCCAGGAAGCACCTGTTGATTTACCTCACAGTTGTGGCACGGTTCCTCTGCCCCATCTCAGAGGCTTAGTGTGACTTCCTCACTCTGCCTCATGGTCTTGGTGCTGCAGTTCCTGGTGCTTCTGCCGCCTCTGTTACTTTGGGCAGGAGTCTGGCACATACTCCACTTGTGGCTCTTCTTTCTTAATGGTGGCAGGATTCTTTCACTTCCTGCTCCTGAGATTACCCATGTATATAGCCAGTGGAGCTGACCAATTCCTTAGTAACGTTTCACAGATGCTTTTTGCATGAGCCAATCCAATCATTTGGTGGGAGTTACAAAGATAGGGAAAGAAGAGTCATATCAAATGATTCCACTTCCCCTTCACCCCACAATGAAAATGGCAAAACACTGTTGAAAGAGATGAAAGGAAGCTTAGGTAAATGGAAAGATGGTCCATATTCATGGATGTAAAGACTCCATATTATTAGGTAACCATCCTACCCAAAGGATAGGTTTTTACTCCTGGCAAAAAAACAAATAAAACAAAAGAGAAATCCAAAACCATCTTTACAGAAATAGAAAAAACAATCCTCAATTTTATATGGAAAGGTAAGAAGAAGCCCTAAATCGTTAAAGCAATGTTGAAAGGAAACAACAAACTGGAAGGACTCATATTTCTTGATTTTAAAACATAAAATAGAGCTGCAGTAATCAAAACTGTAGTCTGGTATTGGAATAACAATGGTCCCATAAACCAATTGAATATAATTTAGGGTCCAGAAGTAAATTCACCCATCTGTGATCAACTGCTTTTTGACAAGGGTTCACACGATGAGAAAAGAATAATCTTTAACAAATGGCTCTGGAAAAACCAAGCAGAGAAATGGGACAAGATCCATGCCTCACACCATGCATAAAAACAGATCAATGTGGATTAAGGACCTGACTGTGTAAACTAAAACCATTAAACTTCTTAGAAGAAAAATAGGGCAATACTTTTGGTCTAACCATTTATTTATTTATGAAACTGTTGACTTCTGGTTTGGCTTTTTAACATTTTACTATGCTTCCAGTGAAAGTTTACTCAGGAAATTCGTTGTTCAACTCAATAGTCTAGACACAAATGACTTGCTAATGGTGGTTATGATCCCTGCCATGTGCCAGCCCTCTTCC